>CAUOFW020005769.1:242996-269554 GCA_963454935.2 Ilex paraguariensis
TGGAGGGATGAGTATCACTCACTTTTCTACCTTTGCTAAGGCCATGAAGAGTGGGTAGTTCCTCATTCACTCTTTAGTAAAAGGTGATGAATATGTAAAGATTATCCAGAAGTTACGTTTGTGCAACTCCTTTATGTTTTAATGCTTTATATTTGACTTTCTCACTGGATGATTGAATGCATCTAGCAAAATTGAGGTACTTTATATAACCAAAGGTTCCCTCTATGATATGGATAACTCCTACATAGAAGGACCCATTGGTTCAAGGCAAGCACCCCAGCTAGCTCTTCATGACAACCTTTCAATCTCCACTATTATTGCGCTTTATTCAAAGGATGGACCATTAATGCCATGGTTGGATGCCTTGTAGAAACACTTGCTTGTTTGTAGATGGGTTAAGTCTCAGCACAGACAATTCCTGTAAACTTCTAGAAAGGCATCGGAATCATGTGCTTAATTCTCACAGTCCATCTTTATCTTCTGATTAACTTGCTGTTGACATGGGAATTAATTGAGTTATAAAACACAAACATAATAAACCGGATAGTCAATTACATGTCCTGATCCTCGAACTAAAGGGTAGCTGTTACATTTTGAGAATCTTATATTTTGTCTAGAAAACTCTTGAAAAGAATCTTCTTTTCTATTTAAGAAACCCCACCACTCTAAACTCTCAAAATTTTCAGTTTCTTGGTCTCTATTATTGCTTACTTCAAAACACCAATTATAGTTCTCTGTAGATTTGACTTCGGACTTAACCGGATTATTATTACAACTTAACCGCCTGCACTTGCATGTGTTGAGGGAATCAGTGAAGGCTCGGGTTGATGTGCATGAGTGAGTCTCATTTCATATCATGACATGCCATGGTGATTTCCAACATTGAATTGCATATTCTTGATTGGAATATTTGTTGCTTGTTGAATTGTGCATGTGAACATTTCATACGCATCTAGGTTGGGAAGTAACTTCTTTAAGAGATACCCTATTGAGCGTGGCTCACCCCTTTATGGGAAAATATTTCAGGTGCGAGGTTTACACTGGTGGAAGGCTCTCATTCGGGCCCTTAATGAAGAAGAAAAGTCGACTTGTGGCTTTTAAACCATATTTTGTGAAACTTTTATGTAATTTGGTTTTGGGCACAAATGATTGTAATTGAACTCATATGGACTACGTGGTAAAAATTCATGATACATGTGTTCTCATGAGTTGGAATGGATTGAAAATTAAAAATGGACGAAATGGGCAAAATTGGGCACACCTATCGGTAGAACTTTTGGTTCTTCTACCGGTAGATGTGGTCAAGTAGACAACTGCTACCGGTATGTCTAGCTAGTAGAACTTTTCTAGTAGGGTTCTCCTACTGGTAAAATAATTACATTAGGATGTTTCCACCAGTAGAACTTGGTTTTCTTTTACCAGTAGGTTTTGTTAAATTTTCTAAAAGCAGAGGTCCAGTGCATCACTTCTACTGGAAAGACCTTGAACACTTCTACTAGTAGGTTTTCTTCAAACTTCAAAATTTTGGAATGTTTTGCCAAGCCTTTAGGCATTGATTCCTTGTGATCAAAGAGGTTATATGAGATATTAATGACTATAAATTGATGTATAAAGGACCATGGATTGGTAAATGATCAAGTGTATAAAGGTTATCCGTGTGGGTTATGATCCCGGTTAAGGGGATGCAGTTGACGTAATGTCGAGTTGTGCGACGATCACAGGTAGTTCTGCGGGTTGATGGATCAATGGTTTATAAAGGACCCCTGGTTTAGGGGTGTCACATTTTAGTTCAGTCACCAAAACACTACTTTTAGTAGTAGTGACAGTAGGAGGGCTCCAACCCCCTAACACATATAACCACATATGTTCATCTAGGTGTATTGATGGAACTTGTATTGTGAATGAACTTGTACATTTAATGTGAATGAAATTGTGGGTTTTGTATATTTTTGTGACTCGAAAAAAGATCATGTTCATAAAAAAAAATTACATTCATAAAAAAAGATCACATTCATTAAGAAGATCACATCCATTAAAAATACAACAAGCATCCTTACAACTGCTAGTAGCCTCATTAAAAATAAATAGTTTTCAACAAAATGATCCAACTAAAATAAATGGTTCATTAAATGATCCAACTAAAATAAATGGTTCATTAAATGATCCAACAAGCAACTAGTAGCATCCAAGCATCCTTATAACTACTGATCCTCCAAGCATCCATACATGAAAAATGATTCACATCATTAAAAGAATGCACATGTGTTGAATCAGTCGGACTACCCTACATTAATAAGAAGGGGTTAGACAAAGAAACTTGATACATATGTGAAACAATAAAATTAGCAATAAGCTAACATACCATAACCCTTTGTACAGTATTTGAAGCTTGAGAAGACAATATATTCGAATGACCGTATGCTGATGTACACGAGTGACTGAAACCATGTACCTGAAATACAAAAATACTTACAATTATGTTTATAAAAATATGCCGAAACTTGTGATAAGTAAATTTATGTTTACAAAAATATGAAGTGAATTAAAAAAACCTAAAATTATATTTATACGATACCTTAGACATATGTGATGGTTGAAAAGCTCCCTTTTTTCTCTTTGTTGCTTTCTTATGCCAAGATTTTAGTCAACCCCAACCCTTGGAACCTCCCTCTTTTCTTTTTAAACCTTTAACTTGGAGAAGGTTCAGGTCAACATTTTCTATTCCTTCTTCATGGATTGAATCATCGCCACCATCACCAATTGATGCATACATACTATCCACTTGTTTGAATAATTCCTCGACACCACGTGACACCAATTGATATGCAAGTTGAAGACCAGAGCATCAAGTAGCTAGTTGTGCCATTCTAGGACGAAGCTGCATGTAATGTGACACCGCTATTAACTTGGGATCCTCTTCATTTGATATTGATATGGTGGCTGTCCTATAACTCTTTCTTGCATCTCGTCTCCATCTCTTACATATGTATTGCTCGAGAATTTGCTTAATATTCATTGTATCCAAGATTGTAAGTGCATGACCACATAATATGCCCTCCATTTCAAACTTCAGACAACTACAATTGACTAAACCAAGACCAAATACTCTCTATGTTCATCAAATAATCGAACCACAAATTGATGTCATCCATTCAACACATTACATGGTGTCGCAATAACACACTAAAAGATATCATACTCATCTTGAAACAGCTCAAATATAGTAGGAGTGTATACTTGCCCTGCTTGCACTAACATTGGATCTTTTTTTAACTTCAATCTAGGTAATTTTTACCTAGCTTGGTATTCTGAGTCTGACTCCTTGTACCACTTATCATTCACAATTCTTTCAAAATGTACAAAAAACTAAACAATGTCATGATCTGACTTTAAGTACTTCCGTAAGGCTGCATTCAAGCTTTCACCCAGTTGGGTGCTTCTCATTCTTGCAGTGAAATTCTCTTCATATACACATGCCCCACCAATGGGCCTTTGGTCCAATGGTACTCCTTGTCTTATAAAGACTTTGTCTTTTTTAGGTCAAGGGTTCAAGTCCCTTTCCCCATCCCCTCTCCTTCTCCTAAAAAAAAAAACACATGCCCCTATTTCTTTTACAATGCCCAAGTGGATTTCTTCCACATATTACCATGCAAATTATACTCTGCAAGCAATGATTCTCAAGCCTCAAATTTATGCTCTTTCTTATATCCATACACACTTTTTAAATTGAGCAGAAAAATGTGAACTATCCTTATATATGTTCCCCAAATGTTTCAAAGCATTTTGGGAAAGGTGCCAACAACATAACCCATGGTATGTCTATGGAATCACTACAGAAATAACCTTAGCCATCACTTGATCTTGGTCGGTGAAGATGGTAATAGGATATTTTTTAGGCATAGCTTGTAAGAATGTCTCAAACAACCACTGAAATGTTGCTACCGTTTCATCATACAATAATGTAGCTCCAAATAAGACTATCTCCCTGAAATGATTGAAGCCAGTAAAACAAGCAAATGATTGATACTCCTTGTTCGTTTTGAAAGTAGTGTCAAATGAGACAACATCTCTAAAGTTGCCATAGTCAATAATTATCATTGGGTTGACCCAAAAAATATTAGTAATATGCTCATTCACATCCAATTGCACTCCATAATAGAATGATAGATTTTTCACTGGTTCCGTTTGAAAATCCTTCAACAAAATACCCGCCTCACCATACCTTAAGTCTCGTTGCCTTCTTTCGCGGAGGTAATTCTTTTGGTCTTAACGAGTAAAACCAAGACTTTCCTTTCCTCCCGACTAAGTATTTAAAAGTTCATAGGATGCCTTAAGTGATATTCCACAATCCACTGTCATATCAATATTAATGTCTTGTGTTCCGATAACCTTATGTTGGGATGGCATCATATGCATACATTCAGTAAGGTACAAAGGATGGTTGTGGTTGTTGTCCCATTTCACCACCACAAATTTGTCAATTTCTCTATTAAGAGTTATGATCATATGAGCTTGGCAATTTGTTCGTGTCTCTGCTCGAGGTTTCCTTATTTGCCACTCTCTTTTATCACAAACCCTTTGACCTTGTTTACAACAAACATATTTTCTGTAAATGACAACACCATCTTTCAAAATTTTATTTTGAAAATCTTTTCTCATTCTAAATCCCACAGTCTTCCTCCGTATCAAATTGCATACCAATATGAGGTATATTCTCGGTCGCATTAACTCCCAAGTCATCCATCATAGTATCCTACAATAAGAAATTTAATTGAAATGAAATTATGTGGTGAATGAAACACATAATATATGCATAAGCCAACAAGAACAAAAAAAAACATGTACAAAAAAATTGGCTTCAAGACACTACCCGATTCATTTATAAGCCACAAAAAAAAACAGCCTCATTATTATAAGCCAACAACAAAAAAAAAACCACATAAACATGATTAAATGACCTCATTAACTCCCAAACCCAATTAACTTATAAGCCAACAACCAAAAAAAAAGAACAAGAACATGATTAAGCAGCCTCATTAACTCCTAAACCCGATTAACTTATAAGCCAACAAAACAAATAGCCTCATTATTATAACCAACAACCAAAAAAAAACCATAAGAACATGATTAAACAACCTCATTAACTCCCAAACCCGATTAACTTATAAGCCAAAAAAAAAAAACACCAACCTCATTATAACTCCCAAAAACCACAAAACATGAATTACCTGGCGACTCAGGACTCAACGCAAACTCGATCAACTGAGGACTCAATATAAACTTGAAGAGGGCGACAAAATATCCAAATATCCAATATCCCATAGACTTACCTAGCTTTTGGAGTTCACTAGTAAGGACAAGTAGTCACTTTGACGAAGAAGAGGTCGATTGAGTTGAAGAAGAATAAGGCGGGAGAAGCAGTCAGTTCGACAAAGAGAAAGCAGGGGAAAGAGAAGGGATTGCAAGGCTAGAATTTTATGGACAAAAAATGATGTCATTTTTGGTAAGGACTGTTAAAAACAATTACAAAAGCATCCCAAATGGTATCGTTCCACTTAACTGAATGATATGCGGTTTCCTGTTTACCGTAAAGGAGTCGGACCTTCTGATCCATAGCATGAATCGTATCTTGATGTTGGAAAAATTTTTTAGATTGAAAATATGTTTATGAAATACTTTCATTGTCAAGATAAAAGCCTTATTGAGTAATGTTCCTTGGTACTTAAAAGGTGGACTTGAAGCTTGTTTTTGTTTGAAACAACTAGCACCTCTCTATTAGTGCTCCAACGGTTGCGCTTTGTGCCCCAAATAGAATCTGGCTCCAAAGACTAGTGTTTTCTTTCAGGGCTCAATTAGTTTGTTTGGGATTATGAAAGTTTTAATTTCCTATTTGGGTTCTTATTTGNACCTAAAATTATATTTATACGATACCTTAGACATATGTGATGGTTGAGAAGCTCCCTTTTTTCTCTTTGTTGCTTTCTCATGCCAAGATTTTAGTCAACCCCAACCCTTGGAACCTCCCTCTTTTCTTTTTAAACCTTTAACTTGGAGAAGGTTCAGGTCAACATTTTATATTCCTTCTTCATGGATTGAATCATCGCCACCATCACCAATTGATGCATACATACTATCCACTTGTTTGAATAATTCCTCGACACCACGTGACACCAATTGATATGCAAGTTGAAGACCAGAGCATCAAGAAGCTAGTTGTGCCATTCTAGGACGAAGCTGCGTGTAATGTGACACCGCTATTAACTTGGGATCCTCTTCATTTGATATTGATATGGTGGCTGTCCTATAACTCTTTCTTGCATCTCGTCTCCATCTCTTACATATGTATTGCTCGAGAATTTGCTTAATATTCATTGTATCCAAGATTGTAAGTGCATGACCACATAATATGCCCTCCATTTCAAACTTCAGACAACTACAATTGACTAAACCAAGACCAAATACTCTCTATGTTCATCAAATAATCGAACCACAAATTGATGTCATCCATTCAACACATTACATGGTGTCGCAATAACACACTAAAAGATATCATACTCATCTTGAAACAGCTCAAATATAGTAGGAGTGTATACTTGCCCTGCTTGCACTAACATTGGATCTTTTTTTAACTTCAATCTAGGTAATTTTTACCTAGCTTGGTATTCTGAGTCTGACTCCTTGTACCACTTATCATTCACAATTCTTTCAAAATGTACAAAAAACTAAACAATGTCATGATCTGACTTTAAGTACTTCCGTAAGGCTGCATTCAAGCTCTCACCCAGTTGGGTGCTTCTCATTCTTGCAGTGAAATTCTCTTCATATACACATGCCCCACCAATGGGCCTTTGGTCCAATGGTACTCCTTGTCTTATAAAGACTTTGTCTTTTTTAGGTCAAGGGTTCAAGTCCCTTTCCCCATCCCCTCTCCTTCTCCTAAAAAAAAAAACACATGCCCCTATTTCTTTTACAATGCCCAAGTGGATTTCTTCCACATATTACCATGCAAATTATACTCTGCAAGCAATGATTCTCAAGCCTCAAATTTATGCTCTTTCTTATATCCATACACACTTTTTAAATTGAGCAGAAAAATGTGAACTATCCTTATATATGTTCCCCAAATGTTTCAAAGCATTTTGGGAAAGGTGCCAACAACATAACCCATGGTATGTCTATGGAATCACTACAGAAATAACCTTAGCCATCACTTGATCTTGGTCGGTGAAGATGGTAATAGGATATTTTTTAGGCATAGCTTGTAAGAATGTCTCAAACAACCACTGAAATGTTGCTACCGTTTCATCATACAATAATGTAGCTCCAAATAAGACTATCTCCCTGAAATGATTGAAGCCAGTAAAACAAGCAAATGATTGATACTCCTTGTTCGTTTTGAAAGTAGTGTCAAATGAGACAACATCTCTAAAGTTGCCATAGTCAATAATTATCATTGGGTTGACCCAAAAAATATTAGTAATATGCTCATTCACATCCAATTGCACTCCATAATAGAATGATAGATTTTTCACTGGTTCCGTTTGAAAATCCTTCAACAAAATACCCGCCTCACCATACCTTAAGTCTCGTTGCCTTCTTTCGCGGAGGTAATTCTTTTGGTCTTAACGAGTAAAACCAAGACTTTCCTTTCCTCCCGACTAAGTATTTAAAAGTTCATAGGATGCCTTAAGTGATATTCCACAATCCACTGTCATATCAATATTAATGTCTTGTGTTCCGATAACCTTATGTTGGGATGGCATCATATGCATACATTCAGTAAGGTACAAAGGATGGTTGTGGTTGTTGTCCCATTTCACCACCACAAATTTGTCAATTTCTCTATTAAGAGTTATGATCATATGAGCTTGGCAATTTGTTCGTGTCTCTGCTCGAGGTTTCCTTATTTGCCACTCTCTTTTATCACAAACCCTTTGACCTTGTTTACAACAAACATATTTTCTGTAAATGACAACACCATCTTTCAAAATTTTATTTTGAAAATCTTTTCTCATTCTAAATCCCACAGTCTTCCTCCGTATCAAATTGCATACCAATATGAGCTATATTCTCGGTCGCATTAACTCCCAAGTCATCCATCATAGTATCCTACAATAAGAAATTTAATTGAAATGAAATTATGTGGTGAATGAAACACATAATATATGCATAAGCCAACAAGAACAAAAAAAAACATGTACAAAAAAATTGGCTTCAAGACACTACCCGATTCATTTATAAGCCACAAAAAAAAACAGCCTCATTATTATAAGCCAACAACAAAAAAAAAACCACATAAACATGATTAAATGACCTCATTAACTCCCAAACCCAATTAACTTATAAGCCAACAACCAAAAAAAAAGAACAAGAACATGATTAAGCAGCCTCATTAACTCCTAAACCCGATTAACTTATAAGCCAACAAAACAAATAGCCTCATTATTATAACCAACAACCAAAAAAAAACCATAAGAACATGATTAAACAACCTCATTAACTCCCAAACCCGATTAACTTATAAGCCAAAAAAAAAAAACACCAACCTCATTATAACTCCCAAAAACCACAAAACATGAATTACCTGGCGACTCAGGACTCAACGCAAACTCGATCAACTGAGGACTCAATATAAACTTGAAGAGGGCGACAAAATATCCAAATATCCAATATCCCATAGACTTACCTAGCTTTTGGAGTTCACTAGTAAGGACAAGTAGTCACTTTGACGAAGAAGAGGTCGATTGAGTTGAAGAAGAATAAGGCGGGAGAAGCAGTCAGTTCGACAAAGAGAAAGCAGGGGAAAGAGAAGGGATTGCAAGGCTAGAATTTTATGGACAAAAAATGATGTCATTTTTGGTAAGGACTGTTAAAAACAATTACAAAAGCATCCCAAATGGTATCGTTCCACTTAACTGAATGATATGCGGTTTCCTGTTTACCGTAAAGGAGTCGGACCCTCTGACCCATAGCATGAATCGTATCTTGATGTTGGAAAAAAATTTTAGATTGAAAATATGTTTATGAAATACTTTCATTGTCAAGATAAAAGCCTTATTGAGTAATGTTCCTTGGTACTTAAAAGGTGGACTTGAAGCTTGTTTTTGTTTGAAACAACTAGCACCTCTCTATTAGTGCTCCAACGGTTGCGCTTTGTGCCCCAAATAGAATCTGGCTCCAAAGACTAGTGTTTTCTTTCAGGGCTCAATTAGTTTGTTTGGGATTATGAAAGTTTTAATTTCCTATTTGGGTTCTTATTTGGCTCATATTAAGGGATGTATTTTCCATAACTGTTCCAAAACATAGACTTTTCAAAGAAAAAAAGACTAGAGAGATCAAGCCTAGCCTAGCAAACAAAAGTCATGATTACTGGTGACACAAAACCTTCAGAGATTGAGTTTTTACTTTGGTGTAATCCAAGAAAAGTTTAAGAAGGTGGATTTCGTGAATGGTGAAGATGGATTGAGGATTCAATTCATGGATCATCCATAAAGCAATCAAGAGTTGGCTATGGACTCTAGCTTGAAGTTTCAAAATGGAGAAAGCTTAGTGTTTTGAGGTATAAGTCTTTGGGTCTTGTAAATAACTTTGACACTTTAGTGTTTTGATTTTCTGGATGAGTCCCTTTTCCCATTTGGATTTTTCACGTAAAATTTCTTGTGTTACGGTTGTGTGTGATTGATTCACTTTTAATGCTTGCAATTTTTTGTGGCGATTTTGTATACCTACTTCACATATAGAATAAGTTTTGATTTTTGAATTAGGCATTATCTTCCGCATCGAGTGCACAAAACCTATTTGCTTTCCATTGTATAGGGGCAATTCATTGCACTCTTAATAGTATTTTCCATTCCATTTTGATTTTTTGCTGAAGCTTGAATAATCTCGTCCCTTCAATGTTTTGTTGTCAACTATTTTTAATTATATATGCATACTAATCCTCATTAGCCCAATATGCTTCAAATTTAAACTACTTTAAGTTCTCTGGTGAAATATCAATTATAGACGAGAGTGATCTGACTGTACAACGAGAGTAGCAAAGACTACTATATTTGGAAGGCATACTCTCTAGTCAATACATGCCAAGTCTTTATCTATCCCCCTAATACTTTCAATTCCTTGTCTATGGTTGTTCCATGTGCTACACCACTTACACTCTAGATACAATAGATTACTTTCCTCCATCATTATTATGAAATTCCTTGTATTTTCATCAGATTTTTCCCTTTTCCCCAATTTTGTTTGATCGAGGAAATATCATTAAAATCTACCATACATAACTCAGGTAAATCAAATCACTTACTGTAATCTACCGACCTATTTTATTGCTAGCCTTTTTTTTCAAAATCTAGGAGTCCATATAAGAGTGTTGTATGCCGAGGGCCCTTACTTCCTTTCCCATTACAGTTGACATTAATATGGTTCTTGTTGCATTTTTTAACTCTAATATCGTTTTTCTATTCCAAAACACACATAATCCTCCTATAATCCAACTTGGTTCAACTGCTACTTTTTCTTAGAATCCTGAAACTTTCCCTATCCTTTCTTGCCAAAATCTTTTCATTGTTGTCTCACTAAGAAATACTATCTAGGGTTAATATTGGGAACATAAGTGATGTAGATCATAGTAGGGAAGAATTAGTGATGAGAAGGGATTAAGAAGGGGATGAGAACAGAGAGAGAATTTGAGAAAGAAGCAATAAGAGGATCCAATATCAATAATCAATAATCAAAGTCTACCAAAAGAAATACCATATCCCTTATATACATAGGGAGAGCATAAACCCTAAAAGAAATAAAAGGTCAAAATAACAACTAAGCCCCTGACAAGAAAAATGACAAATGACTCATAATCCCTACGTCTATGTCTACTATAACAAAATATAATCTGATTCATATCAGTTTCCCCTGGCTGAAAAGAACTCGCATTCGGAGAGATACGATCATGATAATGTTCTAGAAGATCAAGATCAAGCCGACGAAACTCCTCTTCAGTATTCCATGAAACATGAATCTCTGGACGAAATCTCCACTGAACAAGATAACGACGATATCCTCCATCCGAGGAGCTCAAAATCTGATTATCAAGTACATCTGTAATTTGGTCATGCAGTTGTGGTGAAAACGGTGGAAGAATAGGAACTGTAGGTTATGCTGATGACGAAGCAACTCCACTTGTAGGAACACTTGTAAAACTCGAGTAAATTTAAACTTTTATGAAAAAGGACAAAACGGTAATTTGTCACTACGGTACGGGTTGAAAACTAAAAATTTTTTAGATCTCATATGACGAAACAGATCTCACCATTGAATTCATCTCGTAAAATCTAGTTATCACGTCAAATTTCATCGAATTCTGAGATAGTCAGATTTTTCATATTTTACGAGGCAGTTGAGTCTCGGGTGACCCAAAAATAGATTTTTTAGTAAAAATTTTGAAAGTTGGAAAATAATTTAAGGTAAAATAAAATAAAATAATTTTGAACTTGAACCGGGACGAAATTTAATTGTTTCGGGATGAAATGGACCCGAGGAAAAAGAGGTCGTGTGGCGCGTTGTGGGCCAAATGTTTTAAGGGTATAAAAGGGGGAGAAATATCATATTTCTCCCCATTCTTCATCCGATTTAAACGTGAGAAAAGAAGAGAGGGAAAGATCTTGATTTCTCCACTTCTCTCTACGATCTACGGAGCTCAGGTGCTCAAATCCACTCGGGCCAAGAACTAAAGTCATTCTCCTCCTTGAGGGCTACGCAACCACACCAAAAACGACGAGTTTTACCGAAGATCAAAGAACGAGATTTTTGGAAAGCTAGAGCTTTGAACTATAAGTGAGTCCTTGGAGCTTCTCAAGGCTATTCTTTACGTTTCGAGAGGTAGGATTCTTTCCAACTTAAGTTTATTTACAACCTAGGGTGGTTATACAAAATGGGTATTTGATAGAAATTTATATCATTACCTATATTGTGTAAATTGATGAAATGGGTATAAAAATTGGGTAGAATAAATTTCACCTTAAATTGGGTTGTGAATTTGATTCAATGTGATCCATGAAAATGGGTGTAATGTGGGCATGCTATGTGTTTATTTTATGCCTTGGGAATTAAGTGTGTTATTAACATATATTATGTAATAACATGCTAGTGGATTGTGGTTGTAAAAGAAATGTTGATATATGTTCATCAATATATTAGCATTGTGATAAAGTTTGGTGATTGTATGCTTTGGATATAAATTTCCATGGAATATGTTTTGAATGTGGTTAATTTTGCTCATGTGGCATTATTTACATATGGGCATGACATTTAAATAGCAATGGTCCATTACATTGCATTTGCATGGGAGAAACACATCCATAGCTATGAGTGTGTGTGTGTGTGTGTATGTTGATATCAAAAACTAAATAGGTGAATGATGGTGGGCTCGGGATAGTTTGATCGAAGTTTTGACTGAGTCGCACGGTGTTATGGATAAAAATTGGGTTGGCGTTAGCAAGAAGGGTTAGACTATCCCTAAGGTGAGGGACCTGGTGATTGGATATGCACTCCGTTGGTATAAGAGCCCATAAAGTGTGTTGGTGTACGTAGAACCGTTGGTGGAAGTCCATAAATTCCGTGTTAGTTGGGTGCAGTTGGTGTAAATCCATAAATACCCACCCCAAGAAAGAGCCAGAGAAAATTTAATTTGTCATTGCGTGTGCAACGCTAATGGCAGGGCTTGGAAAATTAATTTTTGTACTCATGATATACATGGGGAAAACAGAGCCAGGGAGGGCTCGGGTTAAGTTGCATGGGTGAGTTTCATCTCATTTCATGGCATGATTTGCTAAGATTTCAACATTGAATAATATATTCAAGGTTGAGATGTGTTGGTGGTAAAGTGTTGCATGAACATTCATATGCACTTAGCTTGGGGAATAGCCTCAGTAGGAAATTACTCTACTAGGCGTGCCTCACACTATACGAATAAATATTTTAAGTGCAGGACATACATTGGAGGAAGACCCTCATATGAGACTCTAGGGGTGAAGAAAGCCGGAATGTGGCTTTAATTTTGAGTTTTGTAAAACTTTGGTTAAATTCCATTTTGGGTATGTAATCATATAAATGGCTTGTAATAGAACTTGTATGGACCATGTATTACATGAAAAAATTAATTATGCATGTGTTGGATGGAAGTAATATGCTTAGGAATATGTTTGAAATAGAAAAACAGTGGAAATAGGCTAAACTGGGCAGAGAGTACCGGTAAAGTGTATCGGTACAGTCTAGTCCAACAAGCAGACAGTACNTGTGTAGATGGCTAGTAGAGGAAAAGGGTGTCTAGGCAGTGGGCGAAACAATAATCAACCACCACCAACCTTTGACAATCAAGCCTTTGTGGAGGCTATTGGTACTGCAGCTGCCACCATTGCACAGGCTAGTGCTGCAGCTACAACCATTACACAGGCTAGTGCAAGTGTGGGATAAGGAGGCTCGAGTAACCTCCAGAGGTTCAAGACACATAAGCCTCCGATTTTTAAGGGAGGGGCAGATCCGATGGTAGCTGATCATTGGTTTCAGAAGGTTGATAAAATTTTAGAGGCAATGGAAATCACTTCTGATACAACAAAAATCAAGCTAGCTGCATTCCAGCTAGAGGGGGAAGCCNCGGTACAGAGTACCGATACTCTTTTCAAAACTTTGAAAAAAATTTTGGAAGGCAGACAGTATCGGAACAGTCCAGACGGTACCGATACTGCCAAGCCCAGTGAGCAACATAGTACCGATACATTTTGAAATATTAAAACTAAAGTGCGATGCTATTGGGGTTGGATTTCCTTAGTACCAGTGAAATTAAATGAGATGTATTGGAGCATATTGAGTCTTGGTTGAATTAAACTATAAAATACACACGGGTTACATGTGTGGGTCGAAATCCCGGATAAAGGGATACTATTGACATGATGTCTGATTGTAAGGCACTCACAGGTATTTTCGTGGGTTGATGGGTGGTCAACGGTAAACTAATGACCCCCGATTTTAGGGGTGTCACAACTTTCTATCAAAGCATAGGTATAAGACATACCTAGGGCTTCTGGGCAAGGATTTAGACCATTGCATGCATTGGGCATTCATGATTATGTGCTTAAATGCTATGTGTTTAAGATGATAAGTGTTATGTGTTGTATGTTATGTGAATGAGATACATGGTAAAATGTATGTGGAAAAAGTGACACTAGGGTTAGAAAACATAACCTTGGGGGTCGAAAAACAAGGGAACGGGATGGTTCANAGGAATAATGACGGTGTTGGAATCCATGGCCAAGTTCACGAAGTTGGCTCATTTTGCTGATGACTACATGGCCACATATATGGCCAAGGTGAGGAAGTTTGAGGGTGGTTTGAAATTGTCCATTTAGGGTAAAATTGTGGGTCATTGCCTGCAAAACATGGATTTGATGGTCACAACAGCCATGACTATTGAGAGAAAAGTTGAGGACGCACGGCACATCCGGGAAGTGGGTGCTAAGGATAGGAAGAAGGAGGGTCAATCCTCTTTTTCTAGTTCGAAAAACAGACAGAGAACATTTGCTACACAGGGACAGGGCTGTAGCCATAATGGCTAAGGCCAAGGTCGATTCTCCCAAAGCGGGGAAAACCCTGAGATAACTTATCAGGCTAGTCAATGGACATATTTCCATTGCCACCAACTAGGTAATATGAAGCGGGATTGCCCCTAGAAGCAGGGATCCTAGAGTTATGGGTGATCTCAGTCCCAGGTTTAGGTGGGGCAGTCACAGACACATTATACTCATCACTACCCTACCATGGGCTAGGGGACCCAGTATCAGTTCTAGGGTGCTACTTAAACCCCTACTACTTCACGTGTAGGGACTCTGCAAGCAGGCTAGATGGGCCAGATCATAGGTCGAGGTCGAGGCCAGGGCTCACAAGCTAGGACATCAGGGACCCAGGGGCGTGTCTACGCCATGATACGTCAGATTGAGCCAGTGGATCAGTCGATCATCCAGGGTACGTTCCTACTTTCTCGCTTATAGTCCAGGGTGTTGTTTGACTCTAGAGCATCGCACTCATTCATATCTGCATCATGTGTGAGGGATTTGGGCTTTGAGGTTGAAACTTTGGAAGAGTCATTGCATGTGAGTTATCCCCTAGGAACTAGGGTGAGTGTTGACCAGATATGTCGGCTGTGAGTTAGAGATCTTAGGGATTCTACTCACTGTAGACCTTAGAGTCATGGACATATCAGAGTTTGATGTTATTCTTGGGATGGATTGGTTGGTGGCACATCGGGTCGTCATTGATTGTGATTGGGAGAGAGTAACTGCTTTTATGCCGGAAGGTGTTTGTTTTAAGTTTCAGGGGAAAAAACATGAAGCTTTTCCCCAATCTATGTATGACTCTCGATGGCACAGACAGTTGATGGGTTGACTTGCAAGCCTTACCCTGGAAGATGAGGAGATACAGGAGTTGGGTCTACCTCGGGTTGTATGCGAATATAAGGATATTTTTCTGGATGAACTACCGGGATTATCTCCATATAGGGAGGTTGACTTCACCATTGAGTTACATCCTAGCACATCGCCCATTTCTATGATTCCACATAGGATGGCACCAGCTGAGTTGCAAGAACTCAAGGTCTAATTGCAAGAATTGTTGGACAGCGGATTTACTAGACCGAGCACTTCACCTTGGGGTGCTCCGGTGCTATTTGCCAAGAAGAAGGACAAGACCCTTCGATTGTGTATAAATTATCAGCAGTTGAATAGAGTTACTATCAAGAATAGGTATACTTTGCCGAGGATTGATGATTTATGTAATCAACTGAGAGGAGCGCGGGTCTATTCCAAGATAGATCTTCGCACAGGCTATCACCAGTTGAGAATTAGAGAGATGGATATCCCTAAGATGGCGTTCAGAACACAGTATGGGCATTTCAAATTCACCGTGATGCCATTTGGATTAATGAATGCCCCGACAGCATTCATGGATCTCATGCATAGGGTGTTCCAGCCCTACCTAGATCAGTTCATTGTGGTGTTTGTTGACGACATCTTGATCTACTCCAAGTCTGAGGAGGAGCATGAAGGTCACTTAAGGGTTATTCTCCAGACCTTGAGAGACCACCGATTGTAGACCAAGTTCAGCAAGTGTGAATTTTGGCTTACAGAGGTGAAATTTTTAGGACATGTGGTGTCGACTTTGGGTGTATCCGTGGACCCGGAGAAGGTTGAGGCAGTCATGAGTTAGAAGAGGCCAAAGTCAGTCTTCGAGATACACAGTTTCTTGGGATTGGCAGGGTACTACAGGAGGTTCGTCGAGGACTTCTCCCAATTAGCTGCACCTATGACGAGATTGACCTAGATAGAGGTCAAGTTTGAGTGGAATGATTCATGTGAGAAGGCATTCCAAGAGTTAAAGCGGAGGCTTACTTCAGCTCCTATTTTGATTGTTCTAGAGAGAGGACAGAGGTACACGGTATACTATGATGCCTCCAGAAACGAGCTATGTTGTGTTTTGATGCAGTTCGAGAGGGTGGTGGCTTATGGTTCTCGGTAGTTGAAGAATCACGAGCAGAATTACCCCACACATGACATGGAATTGGCGGTTATTGTCTTTGCCTTGAAGGCTTGGCGCCATTATCTAAATGGTGAGCAATTTGAAGTATTTTTGGATCACAAGAGTCTGAAATATATCTTTACACAACGGGACCTCAACATGAGGTAATGCAGGTGGATGGAGTACTTGGAAGACTATGACTTCACTTTGCATTACCATCCTGGTAAGGCGAATGTAGTGGTGGATGCACTCAGTTGGAAGTTGTGGGGAGTCTTGGCTAGTGTGGCTTCCTAGGAGTGGCAGATGCTCGAGACTGTAGGACAATTCAGGCTACACATTACATGGGACAGGCTCAGGGTACTTTAGGGAGTTTGGTGGCTACGCCTTACCTACTGAGTAGAGTGATCGAATCCCAGGGACAGGACATGAAGATAATGTCCATCAAGGAATGAGTACGATCAGGTACAGGTGATGAGGGCTAGACCATTCACATAGATGGCAGTCTTCGGTATAGGGGAAAGGTTATAGTTTCCCAGTTAGCGGCTCTGAGAAAATAGATCCTTAGGGAGTTCCATTGCTCCTGATTTGCTGTGCATCCAAGTGGCACGAAGATGTACCATGATCTTCGTTACCAGTATTACTGGAGCAGGATTAAGAGAGATGTTAAAGACTTTATCAGACGATGTCTCACATGTTAGCAGGCCAAGGCTGAACAACAGGGACCAGCGGGGTTACGCTAGCCTTTGGAATTAGCTGAGTGAAAGTGGGAGCATGTCACGATGGATTTTGTGACCCATTTGCCATGGACATCGCAGGGACATGACGCGGTGTGGGTGATAGTGGACCGGCTTACTAAGTCGGCACACTTTTTGGCTGTGCGGATGACCTTCACACTAGAGTAATTCTACAGGTTATATATACGGGAGATTGTCTGTCTGCATGGGGTACCCATATCTATAGTATCGGATCGGGATCCTAAGTTAACGGCTCATTTTTGAGAGAGTTTTCAACGAGCTATGGGAACACAGATGATAATGAGTACTGCTTTTCATCCCTAGACGGACGGTCAATCGAAGAGGACCATCTAGACTTTAGAGGACATGCTATAGGCATACGTCCTAGATCTCAAGGGTAGTTGGAAAGAACATTTACCCTTAGTGGAAATCGCCTACAACAACAGTTATCAAGCGAGCATTCAGATGGCACCCTATGAGGCACTATATGGGAGGCCTTGTCGTTCTCTGGTTTGTTGGACGGAGGTTGGGGAAAGACCCTCTATAGGTTCGAAGTTGATCAGAGACACCTCGAAGAAAGTAAACTTGATATGGAAGCGTCTTTTTACGGCTCAAAGCCGACAGAAGAGCTATGTTGATAGACGGCGGCGACATCTAGAGTTTGAGGTGGGGGATTATGTGTTCTTGAAGGTGATGCCTAAGAGAGGAGTGGTCAGGTTCGACAAGCGGGAAAAGCTATTGCCGAGGTTTATAGGGCCCTTTTGAGGTACTCGAGCAAGTGGGTACAATTGCTTACCGGTTGGCGTTACCGCCAAATTTATCAGGGGTTCATGCAATATTCCATGTCTCTATGCTCCGGAAGTATACTCCAGATTCGACACATGTGGTGGATTGGGGTGAGTTGATTATTGATGCGGATGAGACCTTCGAGGAGGAACTGGTATGTATAATGGATAGCCAAGAGCAGGTTTTGCGAGGTAAGACCGTGCGGCTAGTGAATGTGCTATGGCACCACCGAGGAGTGGAGGAGGCGACATGGGAGCGTGAGAATACCATATGTACCAACTATTCATTCCTGTTTGAGGATGGAGGTATGAGTTTTAAAAGTTTAAGTATAATATTAATGTTACATATGCATGCGGTTAAGTGTGTGTGTGTGTGTAAATTTTGGGGGTGAAATTCTTTTAAGAGAGGAAGAATGTAAAATCCAGGTAATTTTGAACTTTTTATGAAAAATGATAAAATTGTAATTTGTCACTATGATACAGGTTGAAAACCTAAAATCTTTTAGATCTCGAATGATAAAACAGACCTCACTGTTGGATTCGTCTTGCGAAATCCAGTCACCACGTCAAATTTCATCGAATTCTGATATAGTCATATTTTTTACATTTTACGAGGTGGTTGACTGTCTAGTGACCCAAGAACTGGATTTTTAGTAAAAATTTCAAAAATTGAAAAATAATTTAAAGCAAAATAAAATAAAATTATTTTAAACTTGAACCAGGACGAAATTTAATTGTTTCGAGGTGAAAACGGACATAAGGAAAAAGAGGTTGTGTGGCGCGTTGTGGGTCAAGTATTTTAAGGGTATAAAAAGGGGAGAAATATCNCAGCATTCATGGATCTCATGCATAGGGTGTTCCAGCCCTACCTAGATCAGTTCATTGTGGTGTTTGTTGACGACATCTTGATCTACTCCAAGTCTGAGGAGGAGCATGAAGGTCACTTAAGGGTTATTCTCCAGACCTTGAGAGACCACCGATTGTACGCCAAGTTCAGCAAGTGTGAATTTTGGCTTACAGAGGTGAAATTTTTAGGACATGTGGTGTCGACTTTGGGTGTATCCGTGGACCCGGAGAAGGTTGAGGCAGTCATGAGTTAGAAGAGGCCAAAGTCAGTCTTCGAGATACACAGTTTCTTGGGATTGGCAGGGTACTACAGGAGGTTCGTCGAGGACTTCTCCCAACTAGCTGCACCTATGACGAGATTGACCTAGATAGAGGTCAAGTTTGAGTGGAATGATTCATGTGAGAAGACATTCCAAGAGTTAAAGCAGAGGCTTACTTCAGCTCCTAATTTGATTGTTCTAGAGAGAGGACAGAGGTACACGGTATACTATGATGCCTCCAGAAACGAGCTATGTTGTGTTTTGATGCAGTTCGAGAGGGTGGTGGCTTATGGTTCTCGGTAGTTGAAGAATCACGAGCAGAATTACCCCACACATGACATGGAATTGGCGGTCATTGTCTTTGCCTTAAAGGCTTGGCGCCATTATCTAAATGGTGAGCAATTTGAAGTATTTTTGGATCACAAGAGTCTGAAATATATCTTTACACAACGGGACCTCAACATGAGGTAATGCAGGTGGATGGAGTACTTGGAAGACTATGACTTCACTTTGCATTACCATCCTGGTAAGGCGAATGTAGTGGTGGATGCACTCAGTTGGAAGTTGTGGGGAGTCTTGGCTAGTGTGGCTTCCTAGGAATGGCAGATGCTCGAGACTGTAGGACAATTCAGGCTACACATTACATGGGACAGGCTCAGGGTACTTTAGGGAGTTTGGTGGCTACGCCTTACCTACTGAGTAGAGTGATCGAATCCCAGGGACAGGACATGAAGATAATGTCCATCAAGGAATGAGTACGATCAGGTACAGGTGATGAGGGCTAGACCATTCACATAGATGGCAGTCTTCGGTATAGGGGAAAGGTTATAGTTTCCCAGTTAGCGGCTCTGAGAAAATAGATCCTTAGGGAGTTCCATTGCTCCTGATTTGCTGTGCATCCAAGTGGCACGAAGATGTACCATGATCTTCGTTACCAGTATTACTGGAGCAGGATTAAGAGAGATGTTAAAGACTTTATCAGACGATGTCTCACATGTTAGCAGGCCAAGGCTGAACAACAGGGACCAGCGGGGTTACGCTAGCCTTTGGAATTAGCTGAGTGAAAGTGGGAGCATGTCACGATGGATTTTGTGACCCATTTGCCATGGACATCGCAGGGACATGACGCGGTGTGGGTGATAGTGGACCGGCTTACTAAGTCGGCACACTTTTTGGCTGTGCGGATGACCTTCACACTAGAGTAATTCTACAGGTTATATATACGGGAGATTGTCTGTCTGCATGGGGTACCCATATCTATAGTATCGGATCGGGATCCTAAGTTAACGGCTCATTTTTGAGAGAGTTTTCAACGAGCTATGGGAACACAGATGATAATGAGTACTGCTTTTCATCCCTAGACGGACGGTCAATCGAAGAGGACCATCTAGACTTTAGAGGACATGCTATAGGCATACGTCCTAGATCTCAAGGGTAGTTGGAAAGAACATTTACCCTTAGTGGAAATCGCCTACAACAACAGTTATCAAGCGAGCATTCAGATGGCACCCTATGAGGCACTATATGGGAGGCCTTGTCGTTCTCTGGTTTGTTGGACGGAGGTTGGGGAAAGACCCTCTATAGGTTCGAAGTTGATCAGAGACACCTCGAAGAAAGTAAACTTGATATGGAAGCGTCTTTTTACGGCTCAAAGCCGACAGAAGAGCTATGTTGATAGACGGCGGCGACATCTAGAGTTTGAGGTGGGGGATTATGTGTTCTTGAAGGTGATGCCTAAGAGAGGAGTGGTCAGGTTCGACAAGCGGGAAAAGCTATTGCCGAGGTTTATAGGGCCCTTTTGAGGTACTCGAGCAAGTGGGTACAATTGCTTACCGGTTGGCGTTACCGCCAAATTTATCAGGGGTTCATGCAATATTCCATGTCTCTATGCTCCGGAAGTATACTCCAGATTCGACACATGTGGTGGATTGGGGTGAGTTGATTATTGATGCGGATGAGACCTTCGAGGAGGAACTGGTATGTATAATGGATAGCCAAGAGCAGGTTTTGCGAGGTAAGACCGTGCGGCTAGTGAATGTGCTATGGCACCACCGAGGAGTGGAGGAGGCGACATGGGAGCGTGAGAATACCATATGTACCAACTATTCATTCCTGTTTGAGGATGGAGGTATGAGTTTTAAAAGTTTAAGTATAATATTAATGTTACATATGCATGCGGTTAAGTGTGTGTGTGTGTGTAAATTTTGGGGGTGAAATTCTTTTAAGAGAGGAAGAATGTAAAATCCAGGTAATTTTGAACTTTTTATGAAAAATGATAAAATTGTAATTTGTCACTATGATACAGGTTGAAAACCTAAAATCTTTTAGATCTCGAATGATAAAACAGACCTCACTGTTGGATTCGTCTTGCGAAATCCAGTCACCACGTCAAATTTCATCGAATTCTGATATAGTCATATTTTTTACATTTTACGAGGTGGTTGACTGTCTAGTGACCCAAGAACTGGATTTTTAGTAAAAATTTCAAAAATTGAAAAATAATTTAAAGCAAAATAAAATAAAATTATTTTAAACTTGAACCAGGACGAAATTTAATTGTTTCGAGGTGAAAACGGACATAAGGAAAAAGAGGTTGTGTGGCGCGTTGTGGGTCAAGTATTTTAAGGGTATAAAAAGGGGAGAAATATCATATTTCTCCCCATTCTTCAGCCGGTTTAAACGTGAGAAAAGAAGAGAGGGAAAGAGCTTGAGTTCTCCACTTCTCTCTACGATCTACGGAACTCGGGTGCTCAAGTCCACTTGGGCCAAGAACTAAAGTCGTTCTCCTCCCTAAGGGCTACTCAATCACACCAAAACAACGAGTTTTACCGAAGATCAAAGAATAAGATTTTTGGAAAGCTAGGGCTTTGAACTACAAGTGAGTCCTTGGAGCTTCGAGAGGTAGGGTTCTTTCCTACTTAGGTTTATTTACAACCTGGGGTGATTATACGAAATGGGTATATTGATAGAAATTTATATCATTACCTATGTTGTGTAAATTGATGAAATGGGTATGAAAATTGGGTAGAATAAATTTCACCTTAAATTGAGTTGTGAATTTGACTCAATGTGATCCATGGAAACAGGTGTTATGTGGGCATGCTATGTGTTTATTTTATGCCTTGGGAATTAAGTGTGTTATTAGTATATATTATGTAATAACATGCTTGTGGATTGTTGTTCTAAAGGAAATGTTGATATATGTTCATCAATATATTAGCATTGTGATAAGGTTTGGTGATTGTATGCTTTGGATATAAATTGCCATGGAACATGTTTTGAATGTGGTTAATTTTGCTCATGTTGCATTCTTTACATATGGGCATGACATTGAAATAGCAATGGTTCATTACATTGAATTTGCACGGAAGAAACTCATCCATAGCCATGAGTGTGGGTGTGTGTGTGCGCATGTTGATATCAAACACTAAATAGGTGAATGATAGTGGGCTCGGGATAGTTGGATCGAAGTTCCAACTGAGTCGTACGGTGTTATGGATAAAAATTGGGTAGGCGTTAGTAAGAAGAGCTAGACTTTTCCTCGGGTGAGAGACTTGGAGATCGAATATGCACTCCGTTGGTATAAGAGCCTATAAAGTGTGTTGGTGTACACAGAATCGTTGGTAGAAGTCCATAAATTCCGTGTCGGTTGGGTGCTGTTGGTGTAAGTTCATAAATACCCACCTCAAGAAAGATCCGAAGAAAATTTAATTAGTCATTGGATGTGCAAGGCCAATGGCGGGGCTTGGAAAGCCGGTTTTTGTACTGATGACATACATGGGAAAAACAGAGCCAGGGAGGGCTCTGGTTGAGTTGCATAGGTGAGTTTCATCTCATTTCATGGCATGATTTGCTAAGATTTCAACATTGAATAATATATTCGTGGTTGAGATGTGTTGGTGGTAAAGTGTTGCATGAACATTCATATGTACTTAGGTGGGGGAATAGCCTCGGTAGGAAATTACCCTACTAGGCGTGGCTCACCCTAAACGGAAAAATATTTCAAGTGTGGGACATACATTGGAGAAAGGCCCTCATATGGGACTCCAAGGGTGAAGAAAGTCAGAATGTGGCTTTAATTTTGAGTTTTGCAAAACTTTGGTTAAATTCTATTTTGGGTATGTAATCGTATAAATGACTTGTAATAGAACTTGTATGGACCATGTATTACATGAAAAACTTCATTATATATGTTGGATGAAAATAATATGCTTAGGAATGTGTTTGAAATGGAAAAATAGTAGAAATAGGCTAAACTGGGCAGAGAGTACCAGTACAGTGTACTGGTATAGTCTGGTCCAGCAAGCAGACAATACCGGTACACAGTACCGGTACTCTTTCTAAAACTTTGAAAAAAATTTTGGAAGGCAGACAATACCAGTACAGTCCAGACGGTACTGGTACTGCCAGGGCTAGTGAGCAAACAGTACCGGTACACAGTACGGTGCTTTTGGGCTTTTGATTTCCTTTGTACCAATGACATTAAATGAGATGTATTGAAGCATAGAGTCTTGGTTGAATTAAATGATAAAATACACATGGATTACATGTGTGGGTTGAAATCTTGGATAAAGGGATACTATTGACGTGATGTCAGATTGTACGGCACTCACAGGTATTTTCGTGGGTTGACGAGTAGTCAACGGTAAACTAATGATCCCCGATTTTAGGCGAGTCACAACTCCTGCTGGTAGCATAGGAGGCTCAAAAGTACCTTGATAAGGAAACAAGTCCTCCACATTGAAAATAGGACTAATACTCATATTCAAATGTAAGTCAAGGTGATATAAATTAGGTCCAAGCTTACGAAGAATACGAAAAAGGCCAGTGGCTCGAGCATGTAACTTTTTGAAAAAAATTTTAGGGTAATGTTTAGGACGTACACGAACCATGACATAATCTCCCACATTGAATTCTTTATTCCTACGGTGAACATCTGCAACCAATTTTTAATTCCCATTACTTAATGTAATTTTTTGTCTTATGTTGCATGCAAGTCATGAATATGCTGAGCAAAAGCTTCAGCTGAGTGTGAAGGGTGGGACTCAGGGGTAAAGGTAATAATTCAATAGGTTGTCAAGGGGAATGGCTATAAACAATCTCAAAAGGGGATCTATCAGTCGAACTATTGACGAAGTTATTATAGGCAAATTCAGTAGTAGGTAACAACAAATCCCAATTTCTCATCTTCTCACCCACTAGACACCTAAGAAAATCTCCCAAACTATGATTGACAACCTCAGTTTGACCATCAATTTGGGGATGAAAGGCAGAGGAAAACTTAAGATTAGTCCCAAAGAGTTTCCAAAGTGTCTTCCAAAAATAACTCACAAACTTGACATCCCTATCAGACATAATGGAAATAGGCAACCTATGTAGTCGGATGACCTCTCAAAAAAATAACTTTGCTACATATGAGGCTTCAACAGACTTAGTGCAAGGAATGAAATGGGTCATCTTAGAAAATCTATTCATGACAACTAGAATGGAATCATGACTACGGGTTGTTTGGGCAATCCTAACACAAAGTCCATACTAATGTCTCTCCATGGGATATGTGGAACTGCTAATGGTGTGTACAACCCAGTGTTTTGTTACCTAGCCTTTGCTAACTGACAAGTGTGACACTATCCTAATAATGTCACGCCTCAAAGTGGGTCAATAAAACCTATCCTCAATAAGTGCAAATGTCTTATCCTTACCAAAATGGCCTGCCAGACCACCCATATGTAATTCCCAAATCAGGAAATCCCTAAGTGAAGTACAGGAAATACATAAGCGCGAGCCTCTAAACAAACAACCATCTCTAAGGAGGAAGTCAATGTACTCATGACGGTTACTAGCCTGAACATCCGGAAAAATGATACTAAAGTCAAGATGAGAGGCATACTCATCTTTAATCCTGTCAAAGCCGATCACATGGACACTCATAGTTTGTAAACCTACAACTACATGGTTAAGAGCATCCGTAGGCATGTTTTCAATGCTCGGTCGGTGGTGAAGAACAAAAGTATACTCTTGAAGGAACTCAACCTACCTAATGTGCCTAACACTTAATTTTCTCTATGAATGAAGATATTTCAATGCCTGATTATCAAAATATAACACAAACTCATATGGCAATAGATAATACCTCCAGGAGAGCTTGTACCATAGTGTAGAACTCTTTGTCATATGTAGAGTATTGTTGTTTAGCTTCATTGAGCTTTTCCCTGAAGTAAGCAATACGATGACCCTTTTGACTCAAAACTCGACCTATCTCTACATTAGATGCATCACAGGCAACCTCAAACACCTTAGAAAAATCTGGGTGTCGAAGGACGGGTGCCTCTGTCATCTTGTGCTTAACTTCTTGAAAGGCTCTAATTGCAACAAGAGTCCATTGAAACTCCCCTTTTTTCATGCACTCTTTGATGAGAGCCATAATGGAACTAAACCCCTTAATAAATCGTCCATAGAAGGTGGCCAAACCATGAAAACTTTGAACCTCAGAAATTGTTCATAGCACTAGCCAATTCCTAATAGCACGAATTTTCTTTGGGTTAGCTGCAATACCATGTGCAGAAAAAACAAATCCAAGAAAAAACACTTGAGATTGCATAAAGGAGCACTTCTTAAGGTTTGCATAGAATTTTTTCACATGTAATGTCTGAAAAACCTGTCGAAGATGATCCAAGTGCTCTTCTTTAGACTGACTGTAGATCAAGATGTCATCAAAATAAACCACCACAAATTTTNATATGTAGAGTATTGTTGTTTAGCTTCATTGAGCTTTTCCCTGAAGTAAGCAATACGATGACCCTTTTGACTCAAAACTCGACCTATCTCTACATTAGATGCATCACAGGCAACCTCAAACACCTTAGAAAAATCTGGGTGTCGAAGGACGGGTGCCTCTGTCATCTTGTGCTTAACTTCTTGAAAGGCTCTAATTGCAATAAGAGTCCATTGAAACTCCCCTTTTTTCATGCACTCTTTGATGAGAGCCATAATGGAACTAAACCCCTTAATAAATCGTCCATAGAAGGTGGCCAAACCATGAAAACTTTGAACCTCAGAAATTGTTCATAGCACTAGCCAATTCCTAATAGCACGAATTTTCTTTGGGTTAGCTGCAATACCATGTGCAGAAAAAACAAATCCAAGAAAAAACACTTGAGATTGCATAAAGGAGCACTTCTTAAGGTTTGCATAGAATTTTTTCACATGTAATGTCTGAAAAACCTGTCTAAGATGATCCAAGTGCTCTTCTTTAGACTGACTGTAGATCAAGATGTCATCAAAATAAACCACCACAAATTTTCCTAGGAAAGGACGTAATATCTGAGTCATAACCCTCATAAATGTGCTAGGTGCATTAGACAATCCAAAAG
>CAUOFW020005769.1:274090-468963 GCA_963454935.2 Ilex paraguariensis
TCTCCCCCCCCCTCCCCCCCCCCCCCCCCCCCCCCCCTTCCGTAGATACCTGGTTTCTTGCTTTGATTTTACTCCAATAGCTCCTTTGTCATTTTTCCTTGTCCATGCCCAAAGACAACATTTTAACAATTGTATGCTCTTCCCCAATCAATAATTCTTTTGTTTTGGCATTTAATTTAATTTTATCTTCTTTTATACATCGAAATCCTTAAGAAGGATCTCTTGTGGGATTTTCTTGCTCTATTTTACAATTCATATTCAGAATATGGTTAAAACTTGTTGGTAGGCTAATCTCTGTGTATTAATGTTGGATTTTGCATTTACTACTATACCATTCACCTTCCCCTACAATGTGTCCATATGTGATTTTTAGTATTCCCTCTTGTGGAACTTAACTAGGTTAATTGCCCTCAGGCTCCTCAATAAGTATGTTACTAGTATAGACCTAGATCTGTCGACATTTCTTTTTTTCCAAGGAGCCATTCTCCAGCTTGCCCAGTCCAAGGGTAAAGACTATTTTTCTCTTTCACATTTTATTTCTTAGTGCCACATCATTCATTCTATTCCTCATCCATTTTACTCAAGTGCTCTGATGGTCCTTTTTAGTTTTTTGTCAATTATGGATTACCATTGTCTAGGTGGCATCCCTTTTCTAATAATCTCAGTGGCCATTTTTCCATCTTCACAACCTATCGTCACAAAATCCACGATTGGATGTTTGATACTTATTTTTGTGTATCATTCCCCACATGTATGAACTTTGGTTTTCCATCATCACGCGCCATCATCTGAATTTTTTAGGTGGGTTTTCCTCACCTTGTTGTGTCTATGAATTTTCACTCGAGTCCTCTTTATTCCAATTTGTTCTTCTCGATTTAGGAGCTACTTTTTATTTCGGCCGCCATGTCTGAGTGACATGTTCTATTTCCCTTGCGAATTCTGGAAAAGTTTTGTTCACATTCTGAAATTCTTCACCCTTGCACATAACTTTTCCCCATATCCTTCAAGATCTTATTCACATAGATCCATTTTACAATTTTTTTTTTCATAATCAAGACAACCACATGTATTACACAAATCTACCAAGTTCTCAAATTTTCCAAGAGCCATTCTTCATCTTGCCTAGTCCAAGGGTAAAGACTATTTTGTTCTTTCACATTTACTTTTTTAGTAAACACTTCAT
Source organism: Ilex paraguariensis (assembly GCA_963454935.2). Lineage (NCBI taxonomy): Eukaryota > Viridiplantae > Streptophyta > Magnoliopsida > Aquifoliales > Aquifoliaceae > Ilex > Ilex paraguariensis. The sequence goes on from CAUOFW020005769.1 coordinate 275,274, forward strand.
TCCTTATATTCCTCATCCATTTTACTTAGGTGCTCTGCTAGATCTTGTTACCTTCCTATCAATTATGGCTTACTATTGTTTAGGTGGCATCCCTTTTCTAACAATCTAAGTAGTCACTTTCCCACCTTCGCGGCCTATTTTAATAGAATCCATAGTTAGACATTTGACACTTATTTTTGTGTATCATTCCCCACGTGTATGAGCTTTGAGTTTCCGTCAACACTTGACCCCACTGTCTGCAGTTTCTGGGTGGGTTTCCTCATCTGAGGAGTGCTTTGTCCCTGAATTTTTATCTGAGTCTTCTTTTTTTCAATTAGTTCTTCTTGATTTAGGATCTACTTCTTATTTGGGCCGCCATGTCTGAGTGACATGTTCTATTTCCCTTGTGAAATCTGGACGTGCCTTGTTTACATTCCAAAATTTTTCTCCCATTGCACATAACTTTGCCCCATATCCTCTTGGATCTTATTCACATACATCCATTTTACAAAATTCTTTGCCATGGTCCAGACACCCATATATATTACACAAATTTACCAATTTCTCATATGTAAAACTAATCCATTGCTTCAAGAAATCTTCATTCATGAGAATAAACCCTTACATGATATACCTACAATTTTGATCTCATTCATTTTGGTTTTCTTTTTGGCAAGTAACCAAAGGATTTGAATCTAGTATTGATACTTAAGTCTAATTCCTTTGCATCTTGCACAACTCCTATAAACATCAGCTTCCCAGTGAAAAACCATGGGATTGGCTATACAATTTATTCTTTTACCCCTCTACGGCAAAATCAAAAAGAATGTTATTAGGACCCCATTTTTCAACAAAAAATTGAAAAGTTTATGTTGGATGTGGCTGAAAAAGAAGCTTGTGAGTGAACTACTTGAGCTTTAGTCTTTACTAATAGGATTTCCAAAGTTTTAATTACTTAGAAATTCTACTGCTGGGAACTCTTTTTGAATTGAGAGATTACCATTATGCTTGCCCTAGGTAAGTTGATCTTGCATTGCATACATTATTATAGGGTTGTGCATTTTTGATAGAGTAGGATATCTTTTTGTTAGATTTTTTTCATACTTTTTAGATGCATAAATATTGAAAAATCCTAGAAGATTTTCCTTTTTGTAGTATATTGCATGATATCAAAGAAAAATTGGGCAAATTTCAAAAAATTGATTATGGTTTGACTCTCTTGGTTGTTTACTCTGAATACTATACAATTATGAGTCTCTTTCACTTTGACTACTTGATGACGTGCAATTCTGAGAACACAAAGTCATGCACTAGTGATTGACATTTATTTGGAATTAAAAGTAAATGGTTCTAATTCCTTTACATGACACTAGAATCATTCATGTGCATTTAGTTGCGTTACATTGAGTAAGAATGACCGATTGAACGTTTGGGGAGATAAGCAGTAAATAGGGATTAATTGCATACTATTAAGTGAGATGAGTAGTTGCCATGCGTTTGGCCCTGGATTCGCACTTGAGCATCATAAATGTTGACTTGAGAGGAATTAGGCTTGCTTGAGCGAGAACTGAATGCCGATGGTCACTTCTTTTTATTAAAGGCATGCTCGAGTGAGGATTTTTCTCATTTCTCTATCCAATCAACTTTTAGCAACCTTAAATCTTGCTTAAGCTTTAGGTATAAGTTTGTTTAAATGGTACAAAAGGCAGCTAAGAGATTGCGTACTCAGAGAGTGATTAACCCAGTGGTAAAACTTCGTGATCTATCCTACGATGCATCATATGATAGAGTCGCTAGGAGTTTGTGCTCTTGTTGAGAGAGTTGTGACTTTCGAGATTTTGTAGTCATTCAAGTTTGAATGTTTTCACCACGCGGAGATACAGTTATAGGCATTGTGCATGATTTCTATTCACATGCAGAGCTTCATAGGAATGGCTAAATGATTTGATTATGGGTTGAAGATGTTATAGAAATACAGTGTGGTAAAACAATTTCAAGTAGTAGAAAAGTAAAGAATCAAAAAATTAAAGAAAATAAATTGTTAGGCAAGACGCGACACTCGTTATCTTTGACACAGTAATTTCTCCACTTATAATACAGATAGACTCTTGAAAATTCTACCCTCCGGATACAATGCCTAACTTTAAGAAGAATATCAAAGACTGCACTCCTTAGTAATCTTGGAATCAAAACTCAATCTGAAAAGAAAATAAAAAAATATATAAGCTTTGAATCAAGGGAATAAGAAGGATAAAATTTTTGATACTTTGTTCTTGCACTTGAACCCTATTTATAGTGTTCTATGCATCTCTCAATGAGGGAGTGTAACCCTTCAAAACCATGACAGAAGACACCCCTTGAAAGGCTGCAATAACATATCCATTAGAAACTAATTTCAAACAGAATACTTGTCACGTTCGAAAAAGATTTTAACGTTCAAACGTACTCAACTCTCAGTATCTTGATTCTGAGATTTCTGCCAAAGTACTGGGAGCAAGTCATGTTCGAATGTGGGTTGTGTTCGAATGTCGCCTCCCTCCTTTTATTCCTTCTTTTTTTCTTCTTCATATATATATATATATATACTATACATACAAAATTATAACTTGAAGTTCTCATTATAGGCCTCCTCTTTAAGACGATTCCTTGAGACCTTGTGTGGAGGATGGAGTTCTTCCTCTATTTATAGATACAGATGAATCCATGAAGAACTTCCAAGAGCCAATGTGGGATTCATGTCTTTGCACTATTGTACTTTATGTATACTATATATAAATACTCTTATATATATATATATNAAGAACAAAAGAACTATGTCTTGATCTTATAACATTCAACGTCTAAGAAACACATTCGCAATATACATAGAGTTAATGAACCTCTTAAGGTAACACGTTATTAGGCCATGTGTTGATTCTATTTAGTAAGTACACTATGGTTTTACCAAAAACCCATAGGAAGCAACCCTTAAGTCCATAATCACAAAGGCAGACTCATCAAGGATGTTCCACAACCGCTCTATCACCTCAAACAAGTTATGAGTTTTGTTAATGACAAAGTCCAACCTTCTTGTTGTGGAAAAAATAGTGCATTAGCCAGATATGAGACTTTAGTTGGAATAGACTTACCCCCACTATTCCTAAAATAAACAATGCACCAAAAATGTAACCTCACGTTAACATTTCTTTGATAATACCTGACTAAATTTCCATTGAAATCTAATGAAGAGATTTCCAACGTGTCAACATCAACTTGTTAGAGTGGGCTACAGTCAAGATTATCTCTATTGAATCGGTAATAGTCCCATACCTCTCATGGTTTTACTGATTTTCTCACCACTTAGTGGTTTTGTTAATGGATTTGCTTTCATTTGATCAGTAGACAAGTACTCAAGTGTGACTTTATCTTTTTTCATAATCTTCTATATATGATTGTATCTCATAGAAATATGCTTGCTATTATTTGATATTTTTTTATATTTAGTATTGTAAATCCCTGCTCAATTATCACAATACAAAGTAACAATGTAATGCCCCAAAATTCACCTTGAAACTAAAATCATTCACTTCATGAGAGCAACTAATAAAATCTATAAATAAAGAAAATTTCATTCATCATACATCATATCCATAACATCATCCAATAGAACATGTCAAACCATGACCATTAGATTCAAAAAGAATATGCCACACTATGGCAATTACATCAAAAAAAAAAAAAACTTACTCTTGCAGCGGAATAAATAAAATATCATTCATACATTGATTCAAAATGTATCCCCTAGTCTAGGACATAAAGAGAACAACTCTAGACATCCCCCTCAGGATCCACGCTTCCATCCAATTGAGCTTCTCAAGCTACCACCTCATCAACCCCGAGCTCTTCCTCTAAACCGAGATCTGAAAATAAATATTGTTTGTAAGGGGTGAGCACTAAGCTCTGTAAGAAAATCCTCCCAAACTCAAACAAGGTTTAGAAAATATATAAAATCCATCGGTCTCATTTTACAAATATCATATAGGACTTTTGAAAGAAAACAATGATAGTTATCCGATCTCAAGTTTATGTAATATCAATATATAGAATGAAGAAGAGAAACCAATTTCCAAACGATAAACCATTCTAACAATAAACCATTTCAACCACATTTGTATCTGTATCTCAAGTATGCAGTAAGAATTCACATAAATATACACATTGAGAATATTTTGGCCCACACACATACACCCAATCTTCACAAGGATACCCAACTTTAGGAATGGCGTATATCGATGTATCAGTAGTGAAAATCCAACCCAAGAATAGTATACTAACCCTCAGCCTCGATACCACATGAGCAAATAGTAGTTTGGTCCTCACAAGGCACCAACCCTACTACAAGTAGTTGGGAACCTTTAAACCCACATGGAGTAAGAAACGCATCTACTCACTCTACGATACCCGGTCAACGGCCACCCATGTTCATCCAAATATCAACACAAGAGATACAATACCAACCAATTTCTCAAATCACAAGTAAATCAAAAACTTCAATTCCATAAGTATTTTTCCAACGGAGTAAATTCAAGAAAAATATGCAAGAAATAATCAAACATATATTTTTATTGTTCAAACAAAACACTAGAGTTTTGAAATCAAGAAGAAGGAATATCAAGAAGAAAAATCTCTATTTCTTGAAACAAATAAGGGTTTTGAGATTACAACAAGGATTTCATGGCTATTAAACCATAAAACACTAGGATTTCAAAACACTAGAGTTTTGAAATCAAGAACAAGGAATATCAAGAAGAAAAATCTCTATTTCTTGAAACAAACAAGGGTTTTGAGATTACAACAAGGATTTTATGGCTATCAAATCATAACTTTATTCAAAACATGATAGGATTTGCAAGGACATCAAGAAAAAATGATTTCATGACATATATATATATATAAGATTTAAGTCAAAACATAAATATACATATGTACATATATATAAGTCCTAGCCTCAATGAACAAGAGTGATAAGAAACCACCACTACCTTGCTTCCTTAGTATTGTGTAGGGAAACTAGAGATTTTAATCCAATCCAATGTGAGAATCTCCTTGAATCTTGTATTTCTACCCTTCATTCTTACTCTCCAAGGCTCTCTAGTGGTTAGAATTGATGAAATGGGGTTAAGGGAGGCGTCCTTAGGTATTTATAGTGTAAAAATTGGAGAAAAATCCTAAAATTGATTGGGGCCATTTTTAGGGTAGTGTCCGAACGGCCCTTGGGCATCCAAACTGTTCAGAGTCCCTATTTTTGATGAAAAATAAAGTTTCTAGGTAAGGAGTACCGTTCGGCCGGTGCTTGGAGCATCCAAACGATGGTAACTTTTTGTCCCAACTTAAAGAGTAATTTTCACCTTTTTAGAAGTCAATTCAAGAAATATTCGTGAAATACACTTTTATAGTCCTTGAAATCTAGTTTCTACTGTCCAAACATAAGCTCAATCCAAGTTTAGAGTAAAAGGTTATGACTAAAACACTAAGGTAGTGTCAAATTATTTCCTACTCGAATTCTTTCTAAGATGCACTTTAACTCCAAAATACTTTTTAAATTCTAATACACCACATATTATCTCTCCCAGGGTTTCTCGATCTTCTGGATTTAATGGAAATCTTGTTTTGACCTAAAAATATTTAAAAACTTACCTAACAACCCTTCCCAAGTTTAAACACCTTCGAAACTTAAACCTCACAATCAATTTTCCTCCCTAGTATTTAATCTTACTGTTGCAATCTATATGGTTCATTCTTACATCATTACATATATAAGAATTACTAAATAATTACATTACTATATTAATATAAACATGTGGGGGTTTACAAATAGGTCCTTTAGTAATATCAATAAAGGGAATGCATTTCATAAACTTCTTCATCCATATATTTTCTTTACTGGCTAATGACATATCAATGTATTCAAATTCCATGGATGAGAATGCAATGCATGATTGTTTCTTAGAATACCAAGAAACAATAGCATCATCTAAAGCGAATAACCAACCACTAGTTGATTTAGAGTTTGTTCGCATCACTATAACATTCAAGTACAAAATTTGTGCAATGATAATGTAATCCATAATTCATAGTATATTTCAAATATCTCAAAACTTTACTTAGTTCTTTCCAATGTTCAGAACTAGTATTACTAGTAAATCTACTCAATATTCCTATAGCACAAGCAATATCGAGTCTCCTTTTATTCATAGCATACATCAAACTTCCAATAATTTTACCATACTCTTCTTGATTTATTGATACCCCTTCATTGGTTACAAGTTTACAATTAGTATTTAAAGTTGTTTGACTAGTCTTACAATCAAAGTGATTGAATTTCTTTAACACTTTCTCTATATAGTGTGATAGGGTTAAGATAAAACCTTCATTATTCTTTATTACCTTAATCCCTAAAATGGTATCCACGGGTCTCATATCTTTAATGTCAAATGTTTGTGCTAAAAACCTTTTAGTTTCATTAACATAATATAAGTTAGAATCAAATATCAAAAAATCATCAACATATAAGGTCACCAAAACTTTATAATCATTTTTAGTCTTATAGAACACAAAACTTTCTACTTTTGGGATTTTAAATCTAAAATTCTTAATCTCTTTCTTAAACTTTTCATACCATTGTCTTGGTGCTTGTTTAAGACCATATAAGGATTTATTTAATTTACATACCTTATCTTCTTTTCCTTTAACTACATAACCTTCAAGTTGATTTATATAAATCTTTTCACTAAAGTACCATTAAGATAAGTAGTTTTAACATCCATTTGATGTACTTCTAAGTTATAGATAGAAGCAATTGCAAACATTATTCTTAAAGATGTTATTTTAGTCATTGGTGAAAAGGTCTCAAAATAATATATACCTTCTTTTTGACTAAACCCTTTAGCAACTAATCTTGCTTTATACTTTTCTATACTTCCATCAGTTATAAGTTTCTTTCTTAAAACCCATTTACATCCTATAGTTTTAGTATTAGGAGAAAGATTAGTCAATGTCCAAGTGTTATTATCATGAATGGATTTGATTTCATTATCCATAGCCTTTTTCCATAAATCAGCATCGGGTAGGGACATGGCTTCACTAAAATTTTTGGGACCTTCTTCTATAGAATATGTAAACATCCCAGGTCCTAAATCCTTTTCAATCATCCATCTTTTACTCTTCAATTCACTTGGTTGAACTATTACTTCTCTATTAGTATTATCTCCACTAACTATATCATGAGAATTCTCTTCATTATTTTGAGAGATATCAAATTTATCAATCTCAATTATTAAGTCTTTCCCTAATTCATGTCTATTTGCATCTTTAATAGTCAAGTATTCAAAATAAATGGCATGAGTAGATTCAAAAACACTATTAGTACTCAAATTTAAAAATCTAGATGCTTTACTATGCATATCATAACCAACAAATATAGATTTCGTGGCTTTACTTTCTAACTTAGGTCTCTTTTGTGTTGCATCTAACACATAGGCTATTCAACCCAAACCTTAAAATAATTAATGTCATGCCTTCTATTTTTTCATAACTCATAAGAAGTTTTATCTTGATCCTTGTGCAAGATTCTATTGGTTATATGACAAGCAGTATATAAGGTTTCACCTCAAAAACTAGTAGACAAATTGGATTGTAATAGCATAGCACTAACCATTTCTAACAAAGTCCTATTTTTCCATTCGGCCACACCATTTTGAGGGGGAGAATTAGGGGTTGACTCTTCTCTAAATATTGCATGCATTTCACAGAATTTAATGTACTCATTTAGGCGATATTCACCACCACTATCGGATTTAATCCTTTGAATTCTTTTCCCAAGATTGTTTTCAACTTCTTCTTTAAATATTTTAAACTTTTCAAAGCCTCATCTTTTGTTTTAATCAAATAAACATAAGTATACTTAGAATAGTCATCAATGAAAGTTATAAAATATCTTTTTCCTCCTGTAGTCAAAATCACATATGTCAATATGAATTAATTCTAACAACTTAGTAGATCTAGAGACAGATTTAAATGAATGCTTAACAATCTTTGCTTGAGCACAACATTTACAATTTTGAGTAGTTAGAATACGGCTATTAGTAGGCACAAAATTATGTGAAATCATGTGACTCATAGTGGTACTATCAATGTGTCCTAATCTATAATGTCAAACATCATTATCATGTGAATCAATTGTATAAGTAGAAATAGAAACTTTTTTATTCATACTAAGCAAATACATATTCTCTTTGACATAGCCTTTTCCAACAAATGATCATGTCTTTGAAATGATCACTTTTTGGGAATAAAATACAACTCCAAAACCATGATCATCAAGCTTTTTAACAGAGATAAGACTTTTTCTCAATCCCGGAATGTGATAAATATCCATGAGAGTAAGAACTTTCCCGAAAGTAAGAGGAAGTTGCACGGTTCCTTTTCCCATGATAGCACTTGTAGAGAAGTTTCCCATGAATACGGCCTTCTTGCTATTAATATCCTCGTAAGTCTTAAAGACACTCTTGTGAGGAGTCACATGATATGTTGCACCCGAATCAACCCATCAATCTTCATCATTAGTTATCATAAGAATTTCGGTAAGCATGGCTACCATGTCTTCACTATTTTCCACCAAATTGGCTTCCTTCTTTTTGTAGCCTTTTCAGTGATGACATTCCTTAGCAAAATGTCCCAACTTGCCACATACAAAACAAGGACCTTTCTTCTTCTTATTTCGAAAATCCTTTTTATTGAAGTTTTCTCTTTTCCTATTTGAGTTGGAAAAGTTCTTCTTTCCATTATGAGCCTTGTTGATTGGTTTAGTAGAGTTTGTAACCGGCCCTTCAACATTATGTAGTTTTTCTGTCTTTCCTTGATTTTCAACCTTACTTCATTCTCAATCTAAATGTGTTGAATTAGTTCATCCAAATTTAAAGACCTTTTTTTTTATGTTTTAAAATCCTTTGGTAATCCTTCCATGAAGATGGGAGTTTACCAATAATTGTAGAAACTTGAAAAGTCTCAAAAAATGGTTCCCCGGAATCAGCACATTTAGTTGCAATCTCATTGAGAGCATTCATTTGTTCTATGACTGATTTTGAATCATCCATTTTAAAATCAACATACTTGTTTATAAGAAAAGACATATTATTGACATCTACATTCACATACCTTCGTTGTATCGCATACCATAGTTTCCATGTCGTAGGATATTTGTGAAACACATTGAACAAAATATTTGTCATTGCATTAAGAATGGTGAAACGACAAACATAGTCATCCTTCATCCATTTCTTTTGTTTCTCAATTTGTTCGTTATCAGAGGATCCTTGATTGTTAGAAGTTATATCACCATCAAAAACTGCATCATTTGAAGATTGTCTATTGGATGTTTCCCCTTGAAGATATGTCACAGACAACACGTAGACAACCTTTGTAATGGTCATTTGATAAAAGACCTCCATACTCCAACAGTTGTAATTGAGCCCATTGAATCTTTCAAGCCTTTCCACTTCATGAAGATGATATTTCACCACCATAGAATCCATTGTAGAAGATTTTATTATCTCAAAATTGTTGTAGAAATGCAGTGTGGTAAAACAATTTCAAGTCGTAGAAAAGCAAGGAATCAAAAAATCGAAGAAGATATATCGCTAGGCAAGGTGCGACACTCACTATCTTCGAGACAGTAATTTTTTCACTTATAATACAGATGGACTCTTGAAAATTCTACCCCAAGGATACAATGCTAACTATAAGATTATTAAAAACTGCACTCCTTAGTAATCTTGGAATCAAAACTCAACCCGAATAGAAAATCAAAAAATATAGAAGCTTTGAATCAAGGAGAATAAGAAGGATTAAATTTTTGATAATTTGTTCTTGCACTTGAACCCTATTTATAGTGTTTTATACATCTCTCAATTAAGGAATGTAACCCTTCAAAACCATGGTAGAAGACACCCCTTAAAATGGCTGCAATAATATAGCCGTTAAAAACTAATTTCAAACAGAATATATGTCACATTCGAACGAGATTTTTCATGTTCGAACGTGGGTTGCGTTCGAATGAACCGAAGTCCCAATATCTCAGTTTCTAGAAACTGAGATTCTTAAAAAGTACTGGGAGCAAAGCATGTTTGAAGCATTGTTTTAGCATTCGAATAAACCGAAGTCCTAATATCTCAGTTTCTTCTTCTTCTTCTTTTTTCTTTAAGAGTATTCCTTGAGACCTTGAGTGGAGGACGGAGTTCTTCCTCTATTTATAGATGAAGATAAATTCATGAACAACCTCCAAGAAGCAATGTCGAATTCATGTCTTTGCCCTCCAACTCATATACTCCAAATGTTTTGGAGAGAAGTGAAAATTTCACTTTCCCACCAATCTCAATTTAGAAAGTACTATTGTACTTTATGTATACTCTATATATACTCTTTTATATATAGATGTATTTAATGTTCATTATAATTCGTGCAAATGATGTTTTACTAATCAATATATCACTATTATTAAATATGTATATATATAAATAACATAAGAGGTGGACATTGAGATTACAGCATCATCCATCTCCAAGCATTTCAAACTACCTAGTGTTGGGCTTCCAATTCCCCTTTACAACAAATGCTCCTCAGGTGAGGCTTGACATTGTTGCTTTTATGTCTGCCAAATGGGGAGATGATCTTATGATTGCTCTGAAGTTCTTGAATCACCTATTTTGACTACTTCTTGGGATTGGGGCCATATTACCATGTGGCTATGTGTCTTCCATATGTTGTAATCGAGTACGGTTGTTGCATGCAATGCTATTAGTGCTACTATTGATCTACCTTCATGGATTTATCACTCGAGTAGCTTTAGGACTTGGAGTTGTGGCTATACTACGTGGGCTAACGCTTTATCTAGCAAGTACCCTAGATAATTCTACTATGACATTGACTGATGCTTACATTCCACAGGATAGTCAATGATGACCATAAACAACCACAACCATAGCGACATAAGTTTAGGTTGAGATACCCCATTAGCTTCTCAAACTAATGCATAAACTTCTTAGCATCCATAACCATCACATGGATGCTAAGAATCTTCCATTGATAAAAATCCACAACAATCTTCCCGTTGTTGGTTTGGCTTCTCTCACGAACTCTTTTGAGAGAATTGTGATTGATAGGATGATTATCATGTAGGAGCACTCACCTCGTATGGAGAGAGGCTTACTACTTTAGAAGATAGTCTCCAAGCCAAGGAGGAAATTTATGAGGTGTATAACGAGTTTTTAGGAGATAGATAGAGCTAGTCTAGTGTCTTGAGAACCTACTATCTATCTCAATTATAGATTTTTTTTTGTACCCAAATCAATAGCTTTTAATTATATATATATATATATGATAATTGAGTTGAGTAGTTCTTACTATTGTTTCCTTTTCTCTTATATCTACATTCATATTTGATAATATTGTGTTAGTTTTCTTGGCTATTTTTCTTCTTTACCTTATACAATTTCCATTCCATGACAAATATGTATATCTTTGAATTACATTTCATACTTGTGAGATCTATTTATTATCGTATACACCCCATGTTTTTCATACGTATGTTGAGTGTTTTCAAGAAACAGGTGATTTAGAAATCAAATTAGCTTCAAGTATTGATGATTCAATTTCCCTTTTGAATCTAAGAAGAGAATGTGATATAATGTACTTTGGGTTACCTTTTGATGTAATTCAATTTTTTTGAGGTTTACTTGGGTTATGCCATTTACTTATTGGTTGTTTTTCCACGAAATTGGCAAATGGGAAAATTTTTAGAGATCTTTACTATCAAGATGATTCCATAAGTCATATCAATGTACAATATTAGATAGGTCTAAGTCTAAGTTTTAAGATTCAATATTTGAATCCGACTGATATCTGGATTGAAAAAGTATGTTGAAGACTTCATCAGATTTCAGCACTAGATTAGGTTGATAAGTTGACTTAGATTCCTAGTGAACCCATAGGTGATTAGTTTAAGAGATTCATTTATTTTTGAATCCAACGTAGGGGTAACATCAAGTGTAGATTAACGGCTAAATGTGGACTGCATCTTGGTGGCGATATTGAGATTTAGGGTTGAAGTCAATTGAAAGACAAGAGGAGGCATTGGTGCAAATTAGGGCTTTAGAGAGGTACGATGGGGTTTAAAGAGGAGGTGGTGATGTTGAAGGAAGAATGTGTAGAGTTTGGGAAAGGGTATGTTATGGTTGATAAATCTTAACATAAATTTGTTAGGGAACATGCTTGATTGGTTTTCCCTAACTTCCAACTCAAACTTGATTTATGTGTATATGTGGCTTATAGAGGTTGGTGAGTGTCACTCTTCCTCGAGTTCAATATGTGAAGTGGGGGAAATCGTGTGTGGATGAACAAAAATGTGTGTATGTGCAAAAATGATCCCCAAGCGTAGAGAGAGTCTTGTAATGTCGTGTTTTACTTGGAATGGCTATTCGTCTCCTCAGGGAAGGCGAGGTCAAATTTTTTTTGAAGGGTGATTTGTAAAGAAATGAAATTGAAAAATCTTGTGATTTATGTTTTGAGAAATATGCAATTAAAAAAGGTTGTCTAATCTATAGAGGTCATTCCAATGAGAATGTCAAATCGTCTCATTTCATTCAACCAATGGTGCCTTAGTGTTTGATTGATTAATGTGGTTGTGTTGGGTAAAAACATACCCCGTGACAAGTTTACAGTGTATCAAAAGCCCAGAACCCCATCCGCACTCAATCTAGACAAACCAAACACTTTACACTATGAGGAAGAATGAAAGAGAGTTGATTTCACATACCCAAGAGGAAATTCCTCCTGGATTAACTAACTAACAGTTTAGCTACTTATAATAAAGGCAAGAACAAACATGAAATAAAGAAACATGGTCATGAAATCAAACATATTCAACATTTGAAACATATGTCCTTATCCTAACTAGTACTGGGATGTCAAAACAGCTTTGTCCAAAGTACCCGGACTAATCACACATGAATCACATCACAACCTTAATTGCTAATTTAGAGTATCCACCTACACATTTTCTTTCAAAACTCATGTGTGTGTGAAATGAATATGTAATTTAAACCTTTACAAAACAGAATCCACATTCATTTAGCTAACCAAATTCATCTTTGATGCAATTCTCACCAANTTTTAGTATACACATTAAAAGGAAAATGCAACTCAAAATAGCTTGTTTACACCCCCCAACTTAGACTCAAACATGATATTGAATAAGATTTGTTACGATGATGCCCAAAATGAATTGAGTCTAAATTAGGAAGAGGTAAACAACTTCATGATAAAATTTACACTACAATATCATAAAAATAAAAATATAATAATAAAAGAAATCTAACTACTATGTATATGAAAACAAAACAAAAAGGATTCAAGTCAATCTGGCTACAATTCAGATATGAGCTTGTGCCTAATTTTTGGTGTATAAATGTCTTTTCTAACCAATCTATCTAACAATACAAAAGATAATGGTTAAAAATTCTCAACAAAATAGGGGTGCACACAAGTTTATGTAATTCCAATAATGGAGCATACAATTTCTCTTTATAAATTTCTACACTTAACTCCATTTCAATGCCCACCTCAAATTGAAAATTGTGAACCTCAACACCACTTTTTGATGGCAAATTGACTTTGGTCTTATTAGCCTCACATGAGATAATAACTTTATTCAATTTTTTATAATCAAGAGTGGTTGAAGATTCATCATCAATATACATTCCATAAGAATGATCATCCTCAAATACATTGACTATGTTCAAGATGTTGTTCTTCACTCATAGTGCTTATGACATTAGTCAATGCAATAAGGTCATCTCTAATTTCAGAAAATTGTTGGGCTACTTGGGCATTGACTTCCATGTGGTATTGCATAAACTCGTAAAGAGTATTTTCCAAATCTTGTTCGATTGGGTCCTAATATGTTGGATAGTGGCAAATTTCATTTGGTGGTGTGAGATCGGATGGAAAAATTATAAGGTTCATTCTCCAAACCATAAATCAGATAACTCTTTGCAAAATAATGGTCGGGGTAAAAATTTTTTGGGCCAGTTTTGAAATTGATCCTTCACATTCAATAGCTTGAACCATATAATTTAATGGACACTCACTAGTGTTGTGCTCATACTCATCACAAATCTCGCACATATTTTCATAAAAATTAGGAAACATTACATAAAACACAAATTACAACAAACTATTTACAGTCAAGACGACATACGTTGGCCAGTGATGAAAATTATGAGAGTTACCTATGCCATCCCAAATTACCTTCGAAACTTGACACTTAGCCTTCCCCTACAACATCACCAAAAATAATTGATTGATTTTTCGTAACTTCCAACTCAAACCCGAATTATTTGTATATATGGCTTATAGAGGTTTGTGAGTATCACTCTCCATCAAGTTCACTACGAGAAGTGTGGCAAATCATGTGTGGATGAACAAAAACATGTGTGTGTGTGTGTACAAAATTGCTCCTCAAGCATAGAGAGAGTCGTGCAATGTCATGTTTTACTTGGAATGGGTAGTCCAAGGTCGTCTCCTCCAGGAAGACGAGATCGATTGTTTCTAAAGGGTGATTTGTAAAGAAATAAAAATTAGAAAATCTTGTGATTTATGTTTTGGTGAGTTGTGTTTTGAGAAATATGCAAGTAAACAAGGTTGGCTAATCTATAGTGGTCATTCCAATGGGAATGTCAAATCGACTCATTTCATTGAACCAATAGTGCCTTGGTGTTTGATTGAGTTGTAGGAAGTGAGGGACTAATGTGGATGTGTTGAACAAAAGCATACCCCGTGACAAGTCTATGATGTATCAAGAGCCCACAACCACGTCTACACTAAACCTAGTCAAACTAAATACTTTACATTATAAGAAAGAATGAAAGAGAGTCAATTTCACTTACCCGAGAGAAAATTCCTCTTGGATTAGCTAACTAAAAGTTTAGTTATGTATGGTAAAAGAAAGAACAAACATGAATTAGAGAAACATGGTAGTGAAGTCAAGCATAGACTTTTATTAATGTAAAGAAGGAGTTTAACTACAAGAGAAAAAACATTCATTGCCAAAATGTAAAGCTTGAAGGGACAAATACCAAATATGAAAACAAACTCCAAGAAACTTGGCTAATCTTGATTACAACTTTATTAAAAGAGATTAGAGCACAAGAGGGAAAGATTACAAGTAAAATCGAGCTTACTATAATGAAAATAGTGAAAGAAAATGTAAAACCCAGCTTTCTCTCTAGAACTTCATCTTCTACCTTGAACTATCTCTCTCTAAAAGCTTGATAATCTGAAATTATGCTTGTCCCCTTATTTTTGTCCATCCTCCTCTCTCTTGGCATGAATGGCTGACTTGGAGTGATTAGAGAGAGGTTGTCCACAAAAGCAAGCAAAATTAGTCAAAGCATGGTCCTCCCATGCTTTTCCAACCACTTCCTCTCTCTCTCTTGGCTCCTCACTCCTTCATGTATCAAATCTGAATGTAGGGGTTAGGAGATCATCATGGGATGTTAGAGATGTCAGAACATGGAGTAGATGACAAAAGGTGGGCCCCCATTCGATACCCATTACATTCTCATTCATTTCTCTATTTCAAACATTATCACTTATGTTCTTCTCCTTGATAAATTTATTTGTTTTGTGGTAATCATTACTTTTCTCTATTCTAATTTCTTACCTTTTAGGTGATTGACAACAATGATATGAGCATATAGCTCAATTTGTATTATAAAGAGTGGTGCAAAGCTGCTGCTGGTCAACCATTCTTCTACTTGTAAGACAAGCTTGCTTTTAGTCTTTGAATTCTAGTTTTGTGTAGGAAGTGAGATTTTAAATATTAAGTCTCAACTCTCTCTATGAGAAACTATGAAAATAAGTTGATTATGTATTGAACCCACTCAAGGTTTTGAAATTTTTGATGACCCAAGTGTCGTAATTTATAGCCAGGTAGAAAGTTTGGGGAATCTCAAGTGACATTATGTTTAGTGGGATTGCGCTTTGGATTGTCAAACATAATTATCTTAATTCCTTTATGATTGATACTAAAATTTATAATTTCTTGGTGATCATTTTTTATTCTCTTTCTATGGAGATTGAGTAATGCTTAGCTATCCACTTAAGGTATTTGGTTGTTTTACTAAGATTTAGGTGGCATAAGTACGAGTTTGATGCTTTTGGTTACACTGTGGAAGGATGGTAATGGCTAAATTCATGTGCAAGCTTAAAGCTATAACTTTATGATATGAGATAGGGAGTAGCTTAAACAACAATGATGCTCTAGCAAATGCCTGTGTGTGTCCATGACAAGCATCTTGTAGCTTTCAAATTCTTCTTTCTTTGTTTCTTGTTATTTAGACAAACAATTGTTGACAAGCATGTTGTAGCTTTCAAATTCTTCTTTCTTTTTTTCTTGTCATTTAGACAAACAATTGTGATAACATACTTTTTCTTCTTCTTTTTGGATAAATTGCAGGAATGCAACAATCCTAATTATTTGGGAAATCAATTTTGCTTCTTTCTCATTTTCACCATTCTGCTTCGTTTCTTGGTAGTTGCAAAGAAAATGCACATGGCTATTGCAGAATGTGTCAAATTTTAATGAACAATCATGTATACTCACATCCATTGTAGCTTTTAGTTGTGATTTGGACATGATTGTTAATGTATGAGATGGTCTTTTTAAGTGACTTGAATAAGTATATGTACTTTGTGCGTTGTTTTAATAAATATAGATGCAATTTTGAATATGTTTCCATTTCATTATTATTGTACATTATGAATATGAATGTTATTGCTGATACATTTAAGGTTCTTATTAATTATATATAAATGATTTAGATATAGGTGGATTGGAAAAATACTTTTAATATATACAAATAAAAAATTATTAAAAACAAATAACATTTGGTGACAAAATATTTTTGTCTCAAAAAGCATTAAAACTTTTGGCGGCAAATTTTTTGTGTTGTTGAAAGTCTTCTTGTGAATTTTTTTCGCGACGATATTGCTTCTAGCGACAACTTTTATTACCTTTTAGCAATGACTATTTCGTCGCTAGAATAAAATTTTTGGTGACAAAATATAAGTCGTCGCCAAAGATTTTCTGTGACGAGCCTAGCGCAACAAAATGGCAACAAAATTTTGTTGTCACCAAAAACCTTTAGCGACTAAAAATATAGTTTTAGCGACAAATTCTTTCACAGCTAAAAGTAATTTACTTGTAGCATTCTATTCTTTCCATTACTGTTATTTCTCCTTTATGTGTCGTAGAATAACCAATGAAACCACATTTCAAGAGCTTGAGGTCAAGATTCCCCATAGAGGATTTATATTGATGAACAAAACAAAAAATCCAACATTTTAGGGCTACTTTCTTTGTTTTTACTTAACAAACAAGGGTGATCCTTTAAGTGTGTTGTTTGCTCGATAAGGTAGGCTGCTTTCCCTTTCCTTCGTTGAAAACAGGACTGGTCGAAACTTCTATAAATGTTATCATCAAAGGTCCCAACTTGTATATTAGCTTGATATCATGTTGATCATACTATGTTCATCAAACACAATGATGCCAAGATTTTGGTTCTTACTGTATATGTGGATGACTTTGTAAATAATAGGAAATGATGTACAGAAAGTCACCAAACTTAAAGCTCATTTGGCTAAGGAGTTTGAAATAAAATACTTATGCTCGGTGAGATAATTTCTAGCGATGGATGTTGCCAATAAATATATTTTTTCTCTCTCAAATGACATGTTCTTGACCTTCTCCACGAATAGATGTAGTTTTTCTCTCTCAAGAATTTATTGATGCATATTGGGAAGGTCCATTGGACAAATATATGAAGTAGTTTAGGCTAGTACACCTTGGTTGGAGGGGAACCTTGTTACTGGGCTAATCAAGAAATAGGTTGTGGTAGCTCAGTCTAGTGCTAAAGCTGAGTAGCGAACAAACGAGTCGTAGAATTTGTGAGCTTATATGGATTCAAATACTAATCGGAGAGCTATTCTAGATGATGAACCTATGAGACTTTATTGAGGAAGTAATAACATGCTAAGATTGTTTGATATCTCATTAAAGAAAAGTTTAGGAAAGCTTTGATTTGAATTCTTTGTGTGAGATTAGAAGATCAGTTCACTGATATTTACAGTAAAGGTCTTAGTACCAATATTTTTTTAACTTTATTGTTTGCAAGTTGGATATGAAGGATATCTATGCACCCCAGGGGGAAGCTTATTATGTTTTGTGCTCCTTTTTAGTGTAGGGATATTTTTATAATTTTAAATATCCTTTTCAATATTATGCTCTAGGTTTTAGTTGTTTCACATGACAAATAATATATGGTTTTCGCTCTCTTTCTCTTTCCTTTTTCATCACAAAACCCCTAATTCTCTAAAGCCCTAGAATCTTTTACTCTAATTGGGACCTAATGCATTAGCATTATTGGATTAACAATGGCTTCAGGCATTGAATGTGGTTCACCATCAATGTAATGATAACAATTAATTACATTCCCCAATTAAGTCCCCAAATTCACAACAAGTAGTATTATTACATACATTTTCTCTCACTTTGGATTTGATCTAGGATTTCCAAGTTACTCCAATTGCTTATTTCATATTTAAATTATCATAGGAACAATTTATGTTAACATAAAGATATTCATTCATATGTGCCACAAATACGAATTAGTAATTTAAGCACAACCAAAGCTTGGCAAAAGACGTTTCATAATGCAATGCTATAACTTGTACTTAATTTGATACTTAATTCGCAGGGCCCATCTGTTATTGACATGGCCCAGTAAGAGTAACCCTCATGCAATTACTATTTATGATTTTCAACCGAACTGAGTCTCATGAGCTTGACTAAGAGTTCATTTAAGCTTGTTAGTATTGCAAAATGAATCGTAACATGGACAAATTTTAATTTTGTTCAAGAATTAATCTGAGATTGTGTAATATTGTAAACCTCACCCTTTCATCTTTATATATGTATGTAGGTTTATGCAGCAAGTTATTATTTCTTTTGGAAATGTTAATATGAAAATTCGAGGAAATAGTAGTTAAAACTTAGTTTAACTTGCAAATATATGAAATCGTTGTAATAGAACTTGTACCAACTAGGTTTGATGTACAAAAGCATGTTGGATAAGCTTGGGTAGGATTTGGAAAGGTTTGGAATGGGTTTGAAATGAAAAATAGAGGAAATAGGCAAATTTGGACAGGACCTACTGGTAGTACGTTGTCCAGTGGATCCGAACTACCAGTAGTCAACAGGTAGTAAGTGGCTAGTGGATCTGAACTACCGATAGTCAACAGGTAGTAAAGGTCTAGTAGATCCGAACTACCGGTAGTCAACAGGTAGTAGGTCCAGTAGATCCGAACTACAGGTAGCTCAACAGGTAGTACACTGTCCCGTAGATCCGAACTACCGGTAGCCCAATACAAACTACCGGTATACCGTTAAAAATTCGGGATTTTTATGTTTAAAACCTCATTTTCACTCCATTTACTCTCATTCTTTCACACCACTCTCACCCCCACTCCTATTGGAACCCTAGTAGAAAGACTTAGCGAGGAAGAGACAAAGGAAAAATAAGAGTTTTTAGGGTGATTCAAGATCAAATCTTCTTGTCCTTCACACCAAAGCAAGGAGAAAGGTAGGGGATTTTCTTTCATTCTTGTTCATTGATGTTTGGGCTAATATATATGTATTCTTTGACTCTAAATCTTATATATTTGTTATGAAATCATCTTTTCTTGGTCTTCTTACAAAGATTACATGTTTTGAACAAAGTTAGGATTGAATACCCATGAAATCTCTTTTCTTACTTTAAAACCCTAGTTTTTGGAGAGTGATGTATTTTCTTCTTAAATTCTTCCTTTATTATTGATTTTGAAACTATAGTGTTTTGTGTTGAGTAATAAAATGATGTTGTTGTGATCTCTTGTATTTTTCTTAATTGGTTTTGGAATTGTCATATGATAAATTTGGGTATTTTTGAGATATGCTTGTAAATTGAGAAATTTAGTTTGGTATTGTATCTCTCATGAGTGTGGGAGGACCATGGGTGGCCTTTGACNAAGCTTGAAGGGACAAATACCAAATATGAAAACAAACTCCAAGAAACTTGGCTAATCTTGATTACAACTTTATTAAAAGAGATTAGAGCACAAGAGGGAAAGATTACAAGTAAAATCGAGCTTACTATAATGAAAATAGTGAAAGAAAATGTAAAACCCAGCTTTCTCTCTAGAACTTCATCTTCTACCTTGAACTATCTCTCTCTAAAAGCTTGATAATCTGAAATTATGCTTGTCCCCTTATTTTTGTCCATCCTCCTCTCTCTTGGCATGAATGGCTGACTTGGAGTGATTAGAGAGAGGTTGTCCACAAAAGCAAGCAAAATTAGTCAAAGCATGGTCCTCCCATGCTTTTCCAACCACTTCCTCTCTCTCTCTTGGCTCCTCACTCCTTCATGTATCAAATCTGAATGTAGGGGTTAGGAGATCATCATGGGATGTTAGAGATGTCAGAACATGGAGTAGATGACAAAAGGTGGGCCCCCATTCGATACCCATTACATTCTCATTCATTTCTCTATTTCAAACATTATCACTTATGTTCTTCTCCTTGATAAATTTATTTGTTTTGTGGTAATCATTACTTTTCTCTATTCTAATTTCTTACCTTTTAGGTGATTGACAACAATGATATGAGCATATAGCTCAATTTGTATTATAAAGAGTGGTGCAAAGCTGCTGCTGGTCAACCATTCTTCTACTTGTAAGACAAGCTTGCTTTTAGTCTTTGAATTCTAGTTTTGTGTAGGAAGTGAGATTTTAAATATTAAGTCTCAACTCTCTCTATGAGAAACTATGAAAATAAGTTGATTATGTATTGAACCCACTCAAGGTTTTGAAATTTTTGATGACCCAAGTGTCGTAATTTATAGCCAGGTAGAAAGTTTGGGGAATCTCAAGTGACATTATGTTTAGTGGGATTGCGCTTTGGATTGTCAAACATAATTATCTTAATTCCTTTATGATTGATACTAAAATTTATAATTTCTTGGTGATCATTTTTTATTCTCTTTCTATGGAGATTGAGTAATGCTTAGCTATCCACTTAAGGTATTTGGTTGTTTTACTAAGATTTAGGTGGCATAAGTACGAGTTTGATGCTTTTGGTTACACTGTGGAAGGATGGTAATGGCTAAATTCATGTGCAAGCTTAAAGCTATAACTTTATGATATGAGATAGGGAGTAGCTTAAACAACAATGATGCTCTAGCAAATGCCTGTGTGTGTCCATGACAAGCATCTTGTAGCTTTCAAATTCTTCTTTCTTTGTTTCTTGTTATTTAGACAAACAATTGTTGACAAGCATGTTGTAGCTTTCAAATTCTTCTTTCTTTTTTTTCTTGTCATTTAGACAAACAATTGTGATAACATACTTTTTCTTCTTCTTTTTGGATAAATTGCAGGAATGCAACAATCCTAATTATTTGGGAAATCAATTTTGCTTCTTTCTCATTTTCACCATTCTGCTTCGTTTCTTGGTAGTTGCAAA
Organism: Ilex paraguariensis; assembly: GCA_963454935.2. NCBI lineage: Eukaryota > Viridiplantae > Streptophyta > Magnoliopsida > Aquifoliales > Aquifoliaceae > Ilex > Ilex paraguariensis. The sequence goes on from CAUOFW020005769.1 coordinate 296,902, forward strand.
GAAAATGCACATGGCTATTGCAGAATGTGTCAAATTTTAATGAACAATCATGTATCCTCGCATCCATTGTAGCTTTTAGTTGTGATTTGGACATGATTGTTGATGTATGAGATGGTCTTTAAGTGACTTGAATAAGTATATGTACTTTGTGCGTTGTTTTAATAAATATAGATGCAATTTTGAATATGTTTCCATTTCATTATTATTGTACATTATGAATATGAATGTTATTGCTGATACATTTAAGGTTCTTATTAATTATATATAAATGATTTAGATATAGGTGGATTGGAAAAATACTTTTAATATATACAAATAAAAAATTATTAAAAACAAATAACATTTGGTGACGAAATATTTTTGTCTCAAAAAGCATTAAAACTTTTGGCGGCAAATTTTTTGTGTTGTTGAAAGTCTTCTTGTGAATTTTTTTCGCGACGATATTGCTTCTAGCGACAACTTTTATTCCCTTTTAGCAATGACTATTTCGTCGCTAGAATAAAATTTTTGGTGACAAAATATAAGTCGTCGCCAAAGATTTTCTGTGACGAGCCTAGCGCAACAAAATGGCAACAAAATTTTGTTGTCACCAAAAACCTTTAGCGACTAAAAATATAGTTTTAGCGACAAATTCTTTCACAGCTAAAAGTAATTTACTTGTAGCATTCTATTCTTTCCATTACTGTTATTTCTCCTTTATGTGTCGTAGAATAACCAATGAAACCACATTTCAAGAGCTTGAGGTCAAGATTCCCCATAGAGGATTTATATTGATGAACAAAACAAAAAATCCAACATTTTAGGGCTACTTTCTTTGTTTTTACTTAACAAACAAGGGTGATCCTTTAAGTGCGTTGTTTGCTCGATAAGGTAGGCTGCTTTCCCTTTCCTTTGTTGAAAACAGGACTGGTCGAAACTTCTATAAATGTTATCATCAAAGGTCCCAACTTGTATATTAGCTTGATATCATGTTGATCATACTATGTTCATCAAACACAATGATGCCAAGATTTTAGTTCTTACTGTATATGTGGATGACTTTGTAAATAATAGGAAATGATGTACAGAAAGTCACCAAACTTAAAGCTCATTTGGCTAAGGAGTTTGAAATAAAATACTTATGCTCGGTGAGATAATTTCTAGCGATGGATGTTGCCAATAAATATATTTTTTCTCTCTCAAATGACATGTTCTTGACCTTCTCCACGAATAGATGTAGTTTTTCTCTCTCAAGAATTTATTGATGCATATTGGGAAGGTCCATTGGACAAATATATGAAGTAGTTTAGGCTAGTACACCTTGGTTGGAGGGGAACCTTGTTACTGGGCTAATCAAGAAATAGGTTGTGGTAGCTCAGTCTAGTGCTAAAGCTGAGTAGCGAACAAACGAGTCGTAGAATTTGTGAGCTTATATGGATTCAAATACTAATCGGAGAGCTATTCTAGATGATGAACCTATGAGACTTTATTGAGGAAGTAATAACATGCTAAGATTGTTTGATATCTCATTAAAGAAAAGTTTAGGAAAGCTTTGATTTGAATTCTTTGTGTGAGATTAGAAGATCAGTTCACTGATATTTACAGTAAAGGTCTTAGTACCAATATTTTTTTAACTTTATTGTTTGCAAGTTGGATATGAAGGATATCTATGCACCCCAGGGGGAAGCTTATTATGTTTTGTGCTCCTTTTTAGTGTAGGGATATTTTTATAATTTTAAATATCCTTTTCAATATTATGCTCTAGGTTTTAGTTGTTTCACATGACAAATAATATATGGTTTTCGCTCTCTTTCTCTTTCCTTTTTCATCACAAAACCCCTAATTCTCTAAAGCCCTAGAATCTTTTACTCTAATTGGGACCTAATGCATTAGCATTATTGGATTAACAATGGCTTCAGGCATTGAATGTGGTTCACCATCAATGTAATGATAACAATTAATTACATTCCCCAATTAAGTCCCCAAATTCACAACAAGTAGTATTATTACATACATTTTCTCTCACTTTGGATTTGATCTAGGATTTCCAAGTTACTCCAATTGCTTATTTCATATTTAAATTATCATAGGAACAATTTATGTTAACATAAAGATATTCATTCATATGTGCCACAAATACGAATTAGTAATTTAAGCACAACCAAAGCTTGGCAAAAGACGTTTCATAATGCAATGCTATAACTTGTACTTAATTTGATACTTAATTCGCAGGGCCCATCTGTTATTGACATGGCCCAGTAAGAGTAACCCTCATGCAATTACTATTTATGATTTTCAACCGAACTGAGTCTCATGAGCTTGACTAAGAGTTCATTTAAGCTTGTTAGTATTGCAAAATGAATCGTAACATGGACAAATTTTAATTTTGTTCAAGAATTAATCTGAGATTGTGTAATATTGTAAACCTCACCCTTTCATCTTTATATATGTATGTAGGTTTATGCAGCAAGTTATTATTTCTTTTGGAAATGTTAATATGAAAATTCGAGGAAATAGTAGTTAAAACTTAGTTTAACTTGCAAATATATGAAATCGTTGTAATAGAACTTGTACCAACTAGGTTTGATGTACAAAAGCATGTTGGATAAGCTTGGGTAGGATTTGGAAAGGTTTGGAATGGGTTTGAAATGAAAAATAGAGGAAATAGGCAAATTTGGACAGGACCTACTGGTAGTACGTTGTCCAGTGGATCCGAACTACCAGTAGTCAACAGGTAGTAAGTGGCTAGTGGATCTGAACTACCGATAGTCAACAGGTAGTAAAGGTCTAGTAGATCCGAACTACCGGTAGTCAACAGGTAGTAGGTCCAGTAGATCCGAACTACAGGTAGCTCAACAGGTAGTACACTGTCCCGTAGATCCGAACTACCGGTAGCCCAATACAAACTACCGGTATACCGTTAAAAATTCGGGATTTTTATGTTTAAAACCTCATTTTCACTCCATTTACTCTCATTCTTTCACACCACTCTCACCCCCACTCCTATTGGAACCCTAGTAGAAAGACTTAGCGAGGAAGAGACAAAGGAAAAATAAGAGTTTTTAGGGTGATTCAAGATCAAATCTTCTTGTCCTTCACACCAAAGCAAGGAGAAAGGTAGGGGATTTTCTTTCATTCTTGTTCATTGATGTTTGGGCTAATATATATGTATTCTTTGACTCTAAATCTTATATATTTGTTATGAAATCATCTTTTCTTGGTCTTCTTACAAAGATTACATGTTTTGAACAAAGTTAGGATTGAATACCCATGAAATCTCTTTTCTTACTTTAAAACCCTAGTTTTTGGAGAGTGATGTATTTTCTTCTTAAATTCTTCCTTTATTATTGATTTTGAAACTATAGTGTTTTGTGTTGAGTAATAAAATGATGTTGTTGTGATCTCTTGTATTTTTCTTAATTGGTTTTGGAATTGTCATATGATAAATTTGGGTATTTTTGAGATATGCTTGTAAATTGAGAAATTTAGTTTGGTATTGTATCTCTCATGAGTGTGGGAGGACCATGGGTGGCCTTTGACAAGATATCATAGAGTGGGTAGACGTTATTTATACTTCGTGTGGGTTTGAACTTTTTCTACCACTCGTAGTGGGGTTAGTGTTTTCGTAAAACTACACCGCTATTGCTCATGGGTATCGTGGCGCAGGGTTAGTATACTAATGCCTGAGTTGGATACGTCACTGTCATTGGTATGGTATACGTCTTTTCTAAAGGTTGGATATCTTTGAGAAGAGTTAGGTGTGTGTGTGTGTGTGTGTGTGGGCTAGATGTTACTCAATGCGTTGATTCATGTGGATGTCTTACATCATGATTGAGATACATGTATATATTATTGTGAAATGTTCAAGTTATGAGTTATTGTTTAGTCTACCAGAAATGGTTTCTATAAGAATCTTGAGAAGTATGGGATTCCGCAAGAACTTGTGAGAAACGGTTTATGGTGAAATGGATTATTAATTGTATATTGAGTTCTTTTATTCATTAAATTATTGTTGTCATTTAAACTTGATATCTGTTTCAAATGTCTCTGTTTTCTTCAAAAGTTATATATGTTATTTGTAAAATAAGACCGACCATTTTATATGTTTTTCTAAATCTTGTTCGAGTTTGGGAGGAATGTTGCTACAAAGCTTAGTGTTCACCCCCTACAAATTATATTTTTTAGATTATAGTCTAGAGGAAGAGCTCGGAGTTGATGAACCGGAACACTGGGAGACTCCGATAGACGGGAGCGTGAATCTCGAGGTAGATGCTTAGAGCGACACTTTCTTTTGTTCTAGACTAGGATATTTATTTTGAGATTTTGTAAATACTAATCTTTTGTTATTCCGCTGCGCTATGATAGTTAAATTTTTGGAATGTAAATGTCTTGGTTGGGCATATTCTTTTAGATAATGTTGTAAATTTTATGGATGAAAAATGAAGTCTTATTTATTTATGGATTATATAAGTGCTCTCATGATGTGAAGAGTCTATAGATTATAATGTCGTCCAAGGTGCGTTTTGGGGCATTACAAATATGGCGCTAAAGCTACTTTCTGGATCCATATAATCTGAATGAATGACAAATTTGAGTTCCAAAAATTAGTTTCATATTTTCTAGATCTACTTAAGGCTATGCTCAACTTTGAGCTAATGGTACAAAACCCAGTTGAGCCAAGTCGAACATGAACGTATAATCAAGAAACTGTGCTGAGCTTACACAATAATTGAAACTCAACATGCGAGCTCAACTGTGTAATAATTAACTCAAGCTTACACTCTATGAAAGCTCAACAAATTTTTTTCCCCCCTAACCCAAATAGCTATATTATGAGCTCGGTGGCAGACTCAAATTATTAAATTATGGCAAGTCACTATTTATGAAACACACAATTAAAGAATAAAATTTTAATGATCAAAACAACCCGATCAACTACCTTTTTTCTGTTATGCTTTACAAGTACCTTTTTTGTACTAATGTACATCTGTTTAATTCCCTGTTATCATGAATACGAAGGAAAGTCTACACACTTGGACATGCATGGTCGTTATTTGGCAGTGCGAGAACTTTTTTTTTTTTANCTGGACTCTTCTAGTGATTACCTCTTCAAATACCATGACTTTTCAATACCCAAAAATAAAAAAACTACCTTTTACAAATTGAGTTTATAAAAACTAACAATTTTGAGAGCCAAACGTTTCAACAGATTGACTTTGTCTTCACGGTATCAGAACCATATTAAGACTTAACAGTCCATGGTTGCTGCTACTTCTATCAATATTTAGGGTTAATTACAGTGGAGGTCCCCAAAGTATAGAGTTTATCTCATTTTAGTCTCCAATGTTTCAATTGCATTATTTTAATCCCCGAAATATTAAATATGTTTCTATATGGCCCCTTAAGTAGACAGCGTCTAGATTGCTAATGATTTTTTTATCATAAACTTGTCACGTAATACTCAAATATGGGCAAAAGAATAATTTGGATAACTCTTAACCAAATTTTTACTCAAATTTTGTTAAATAGTTACCTAAATTATATAGTTTTGATCATGAGCTATCCAAATTTTGGTAAAAAACTACCATATTACACATTTTTTTGTCAAGAGTTATCCAAATTTTATTTAAGAGNCTGGTGCAATTTCGGACAGGAATAGTGACAAATTGAAGACTTTTAAGGCTTCATCGAAAAGTGATAATCATCAAATGAGTGCTTTCCTAGCCACCGGTGCAACTAGTTGTTTGCTGTGTTGAAGAAGAAGATCAAAAAGGCCAAAATGATGTTATTTTAATTATTGGAAAAGGATAGGACCTAACTTCATCATTTTGTTCAAGTAAAAAGTGAGAAAAATATACAAAAAGACATTGCACTTTTTTATTGAATCTGAAAACTATGCAAACAATTGTGATTTTATTGAGTTGAACCATTGGTTCTAACATTTAAATTAAATGAGCCAAGCCATTGAGTCAAGTAACCAAGCCAACCTATAAACTGGTCGAATAAGCTTCTTAAGACCATACATATTTTGTACATTCAGACTTTGATTCAATACATTAAAAAGTGGTGGTGCTCCAGTTTATGTGGTTATTATCAATATAAAGTACCAGATCAATTAGATAATAGGATTTGTTATAGTTTATCTCTTAAGTTTTGTATTTCAAATCAATTATCTCTTTTATCTTATATATTGGATAATATCAATAATGGTAGTGGTGGACACTCTAATTGATTTTTGTTGGGAGTTGGAAGCAAAATAGATCTCCAAAAGAACACAAAAACAGAGGAAAAAAATCTGCTTCACTACCACACTAATTTCACTCAAAAACCACTTCTATATTTCATCAAAAATGATCACAATATCAAAGAATACAAGGAGAATAACTTATCTGAAATTTTCAGCAGTAAACACCCAAGAAATACAAAGAAATAGAGCTTCTGCTCATGTCACACACTGCTGGTATTTTCTGGCAGCAACACACTGTTTTTTACTCTCTCTTTTCTGTTTTTTTCTGCACAGAAACACTCTGTTTTGGCAGCAGCAGTCCAGCCCCTTTTATATGCCTATGTTCCAGCCAAAAACTCCTTGAATCTGCCCCCATTCAATGTCCAGCTGCCCTCATGCATGAAACCAGATTTTGTCTCTTCATTTTCCCATGTAGCAGTACATGAACACTCCTCCCAAAGACATGCACAAACCTCTCAAAAAACAATTTGGACTCTTCTAGTGATTACCTCTTCAAATACCATGACTTTTCAATACCCAAAAATAAAAAAACTACCCTTTACGAATTGAGTTTATAAAAACTAACAATTTTGAGAGCCAAACGCTTTCAACAGATTGACTTTGTCTTCACGGTATCAGAACCATATTAAGACTTAACAGTCCATGGTTGCTGCTACTTCTATCAATATTTAGGGTTAATTACACTGGAGGTCCCCAAAGTATAGAGTCTATCTCATTTTAGTCTCCAATGTTTCAATTGCATCATTTTAATCCCCGAAATATTAAATATGTTTCTATATGACCCCTTAAGTAGACAGCGTCCAGATTGCTAATGATTTTTTTATCATAAACTTGTCACGTAATACTCAAATATGGGCAAAAGAATAATTTGGATAACTCTTAACCAAATTTTTACTCAAATTTTATTAAATAGTTACCTAAATTATATAGTTTTGATCATGAGCTATCCAAATTTTGGTCAAAAACTACCATATTACACATTTTTTTGTCAAGAGTTATCCAAATTTTATTTAAGAGTTATTAAAATTATTTTTTTGTTTATATTTAGGTATTATGTGACAAGTTTATGATAAAAAATTGTTAGCAATCTGGTCGCTATTTGCTTGAAGGACCATATAGAGACATATTCAATACTTTAGGGACCCAAATGATGCAATTGAAACATTAGAGACTAAAATGAGATAAATCTCATATTTTAGGGACATCTAATGCAATTAACCCCAATCTTTAATTGATTCCCTATGACATAGTTTTTGTATATTTCTTTTCTTGCTATCAAGAACTATCCAACACATGGCTCTCTCTACCAATCTTCAATTTCTTCTCTCTAATATACACTCTATTGTCATTATTAAACTCAACTCCAACAACTATCACACATGGAAAATCCAGATTCAACATGTTCTTCGTGCCCATGGTTTTTTGGATTATACTAATGGTGACTTTCCTTGTCCTACTACTACTATAGTTGATGAGTCAGGTAAAGAAATTTTAAATGCAAAATTTAGTTAGTGGTCTCAGTTGGATCAAAATCTTGTTAGTGCCATAAATACCATTCTCAACCCTGCTATAATACCATATGTTATTAACTATTCCAGTTCTCATGCAATCTTCTCAACTCTTGAACGTTGGCTTAACTCACCGTCCTGATCTCATATTATGCAAATGAAGCCCGATCTTCAAAATCTTAAAAAAGGATCTCTATCCATGAAGGACTATCTCAAAAAAATTTAATCTATTGATGATGATCTTGCGTTTGTTTCTGCACTAGTAGATGATAGGGATGTTGTGCTTTTCACACTAAATGGTCTTCCACGTGAGTATAACTCAATGAAGACATCTATTCATACTCGCCCATCTTCGATTTATGTTTTCAATCTATTTAGTCTCTTATCAAGTGAAGAACTTAATCTTGCACTTGAGAAATTAGAATATGCTCCCAGTGAGATTACCACAGCTTTTCAAGTCACTAAAATTGGCAACAATAATGATCGGTTCAAGCCCAATTATCCTTTTGGTCGTCATGATTATCATCAAGGAGGGCACAACTCTTTTTCATCGAATATACATCGTGGTCCCCATAGACGAGGTCATGGTCAATTAGGTTGTGGTAGTTGCAACTGGCACAACTCTAATCCTCCTTCTTCCCGTTTGTTTTTTCAAATTTGGGGCAAACCAATTCATACCACACTAAATTGTTGGCACCGTCTTGATACTTCAAATCAGCGCCCTGCTTCTTCCCAACCCCAAGCCTATCTTGCTGTCAATCATACATCTCCTGATTCTCATTGGTACATCTAATCTGGAGCACCAAATCATCTAAGCTCTAACTTGTCCAATCTCTCTCTTCATTCTCCCTATCTTGGCCAAGACACCATCACTGTCGTCAATAGTACTACCTTACCAATTCATAATACCAGCAATGGTTTGCTTCCTACATCTAATAAAAATTTCTTACTCACTAATGTGCTTCATGTCCCTAACATTTCATCTAACCTTAATTTTGTCGGTTCAGAAGTTTGCTCATGGCAGCAATTGTATTGTTTCTTATGACTCATGTGGTTTTGTGGTTTAGGACAAGGTAACCAAGAGGATTTTGCTCCAAGGGTGACAATGAACATGGTCTTTACTCGCTTTATTCTCTTTGATCTCCTTATTCATCTGCTTCGGCTTTGTTTTCATCCAAACAAAAAAGTGTAGTTTAGCATAATAGACTTGGTCACGCTTCCGTATCAACATTATGCTTGCTACTTCTTCGCCATCAAATTTCTATTTCGGATAGCATTTCAGTTGATTGTGAACATTTTAATGTTGGCAAGAGCCATAAACTTTCGCTTATAATGTCTTGGTGAGTTTTTTAACCATGCGATGGTTGATTTATTTACATCCTCTAGCATTATTTATCAACGATCTTGTCCACACAAGCCTGAATATAATGGCATTGCCGGAAAAAAACACCGACATCTAATTGAAACCACTTTCACATTACTTCATATAACTTACATGCCTACTCACTATTGGGTTGATGCATTATGCACTACGGTATTTCTTATCAATAGATTGCCCAATCCGATGACTAACAATCTTTCACCATTTGAGACACTTTTTAAAACACCTATAGATTTTTNTTGGTCGCTATTTGCTTGAAGGACCATATAGAAACATATTCAATACTTTAGGGACCCAAATGATGCAATTGAAACATTAGAGACTAAAATTAGATAAATCTCATATTTTAGGGACCTCTAATAAAATTAACCCCAATCTTTAATTGATTCCCTGTGACATAGTTTTTGTATATTTCTTTTCTTGCTATCAAGAACTATCCAACACATGGCTCTCTCTACCAATCTTCAATTTCTTCTCTCTAATATACACTCTATTGTCATTATTAAACTCAACTCCAACAACTATCACACATGGAAAATCCAGATTCAACATGTTCTTCGTGCCCATGGTTTTTTGGATTATACTAATGGTGACTTTCCTTGTCCTACTACTACTATAGTTGATGAGTCAGGTAAAGAAATTTTAAATGCAAAATTTAGTTAGTGGTCTCAGTTGGATCAAAATCTTGTTAGTGCCATAAATACCATTCTCAACCCTGCTATAATACCATATGTTATTAACTATTCCAGTTCTCATGCAATCTTCTCAACTCTTGAACGTTGGCTTAACTCACCGTCCTGATCTCATATTATGCAAATGAAGCCCGATCTTCAAAATCTTAAAAAAGGATCTCTATCCATGAAGGACTATCTCAAAAAAATTTAATCTATTGATGATGATCTTGCGTTTGTTTCTGCACTAGTAGATGATAGGGATGTTGTGCTTTTCACACTAAATGGTCTTCCACGTGAGTATAACTCAATGAAGACATCTATTCATACTCGCCCATCTTCGATTTATGTTTTCAATCTATTTAGTCTCTTATCAAGTGAAGAACTTAATCTTGCACTTGAGAAATTAGAATATGCTCCCAGTGAGATTACCACAGCTTTTCAAGTCACTAAAATTGGCAACAATAATGATCGGTTCAAGCCCAATTATCCTTTTGGTCGTCATGATTATCATCAAGGAGGGCACAACTCTTTTTCATCGAATATACATCGTGGTCCCCATAGACGAGGTCATGGTCAATTAGGTTGTGGTAGTTGCAACTGGCACAACTCTAATCCTCCTTCTTCCCGTTTGTTTTTTCAAATTTGGGGCAAACCAATTCATACCACACTAAATTGTTGGCACCGTCTTGATACTTCAAATCAGCGCCCTGCTTCTTCCCAACCCCAAGCCTATCTTGCTGTCAATCATACATCTCCTGATTCTCATTGGTACATCTAATCTGGAGCACCAAATCATCTAAGCTCTAACTTGTCCAATCTCTCTCTTCATTCTCCCTATCTTGGCCAAGACACCATCACTGTCGTCAATAGTACTACCTTACCAATTCATAATACCAGCAATGGTTTGCTTCCTACATCTAATAAAAATTTCTTACTCACTAATGTGCTTCATGTCCCTAACATTTCATCTAACCTTAATTTTGTCGGTTCAGAAGTTTGCTCATGGCAGCAATTGTATTGTTTCTTATGACTCATGTGGTTTTGTGGTTTAGGACAAGGTAACCAAGAGGATTTTGCTCCAAGGGTGACAATGAACATGGTCTTTACTCGCTTTATTCTCTTTGATCTCCTTATTCATCTGCTTCGGCTTTGTTTTCATCCAAACAAAAAAGTGTAGTTTAGCATAATAGACTTGGTCACGCTTCCGTATCAACATTATGCTTGCTACTTCTTCGCCATCAAATTTCTATTTCGGATAGCATTTCAGTTGATTGTGAACATTTTAATGTTGGCAAGAGCCATAAACTTTCGCTTATAATGTCTTGGTGAGTTTTTTAACCATGCGATGGTTGATTTATTTACATCCTCTAGCATTATTCATCAACGATCTTGTCCACACAATCCTGAATATAATGGCATTGCCGAAAAAAAACACCGACATCTAATTGAAACCACTTTCACATTACTTCATATAACTTACATGCCTACTCACTATTGGGTTGATGCATTTTGCACTACGGTATTTCTTATCAATAGATTGCCCAATACGATGACTAACAATCTTTCACCATTTGAGACACTTTTTAAAACACCTATAGATTTTTCCATGTTGAAGACTTTTGGCCGTTGGGTATTGTTCTTACTCTAAAGTCTATCGATGTTTGGATGTTCAAATAGGTAAGGTGTTAATCTCACAGCATGACAAGTTTGTGGAAAATGTTTTCCCTTTGTTATCAACAATGTTGTCATCGACACAACCAAATTCCACTATGTTGCACGAAAAATCTATTTCCATGCACCATTACTTTCCCAGATACAACAAATTCCTGCTACTTCTACTTTTACTATCCCATCTGCTACACCACATATTTGTCCACCTTTTTTGCCTACCCACACAAGGTGTCCACCAACGTCTTGCCTAATACCTTTGTCCACAAATATTTCACCACTTTTAAATTCCATTTCTCATACTCCATTTATTCCTCTTCCTTCTACCTTCCATGTTTCAACACCACCTGACCCTATTTTTCAACCAAATTTGTCACTCTCTTCATCTACATCTTATACTACCAAACTCTCTCCTGCTCCAAATATATCATTCTCTTCGACTGCACCTTCTATTAATATTCATCCCGTGGCCACTCGGTCCAAAGTTAGCACTGCTAAACCCATGTCCATTTTTTAACTCGCTGCTCAATGTAATCCTTGTATTGCTTACTGTTAAATCCACCTCTTTCATTCAAGCCAATAGGTCTAAAGAATGGCTGCCATGTCCTTTGAATTTGATGCTCTTGTAAATCAAGGGACTTGGACTCTCATTCTAGCACCTCCCCACCGTAAAATTATTGGCTGCAAATGGATCTTCAAAAATTAAGACCAACGCCAATGGTACAGTGGCTTGTCACAAAGCTCGTCTTGTGACTCAGGTTTTCAGTCAAGAATATGGTCTTGATTATACATAAACAATTCAGGTGGTTCTCTCCATGGCGTTACACTTCAACTGGTCTATTTATCAACTAGAGTTTCCAATGCATTGTTACATTGTTTCTTGGATGACAAAGTCTATATGCATCAACCAAAAAACTATGTTGATCAAACTCATCCCACTTATGTCTGCAAATTGCAGAAGGCACTCTATGGCTTAAAATAGGCACCAAGAGCCTAGTTTGCTACTTTGTCCAAATTTCTTTTAACCCAAGGTTTTCACACAAGCTCGGCAAACTCTTCCCTATTGGTTAATACCTGCTTCGATCGCATTATAGTTGTTTTGGTTGATATCTTTATCACCGGTAGTGACACATCATGTATTCATTTCTTTATTCACAAGTTGAGTCATCAATTTAGCATGAAGGATCCCGGGCATCTAAATTATTTTTTGGCCTTGAAGTCATGTGGAAATCCTCTACCATTTCTTTTTCTCAGTCCAAATATGCTCTTGAACTTCTTAATCATGCTTCCATGCATGACAACACGCCATACTGCTCCTTGGTGTCCATCAAGCAGTCCACTGGTTCTCATGACAACGGCGTGTTCCATGACCCTCAACTTTGTCAAAGTTTAGTGGGTGGCCTCCAATATCTTACTATTACTCAGCCGGATTTGTCCTTCGCTGTCAACAAAGTTTTCTAGCATATGCATCACCCCCTCAATAAACATTTCACAACAGTCAAACGCATCCTTCGTTGTGTCAAAGGCACTTTTAATCATGCCCTCAAATTTACTACTAGCTCTCTTGATCTTACTGCATACTCAGACGCTGATTGGGCTGGAGACTCTACTAATCATCGTTCCACCACAGGTTTTTTGCCTTTTTCTAGGCTCCAATTTGATCACCTAGTGTGCCAAAAAACAACCCATGGTGGCTCCTTCCTCCATTGAAGTAGAGTATCGTGCGCTTGCTAATACCGCTGCCAACATTACTTGGCTCACAATGTTTCTTCATGATCTTTGGGTTTCTCCATCAGTCCCATCTGTCTTGTGGTGTGATAACATCTCTATAATTTCTCTTGCCTCTAATGCAACCAAACACATTGAAGTTAACTACCACTTCATTCGTGAAAAAGTTATTCAAGGTGATCTCGAAGTCTAGCATATTTCTACTATCGATCAACTAGCCGATATTTTTACCAAGCCTAAATCATCCCAACGGTTCCATCTGCTCAAATCCAAGTTGATGGTTGTTGAACTTCGCCATCAACTTGAGGTGGCATATCATAATAAGCTACCAGATCATTAGATAATAGGTTTAGTTAAAGTTCATCTCTTAAGATTTGTATTTGAAATCAATTGNTATATCATTTTCTTCGACTGCGCCTTCTATTAATATTCATCCCGTGGCCACTCGGTCCAAAGTTAGCACTGCTAAACCCATGTCCATTTTTTAACTCGCTGCTCAATGTAATCCTTGTATTGCTTACTGTTAAATCCACCTCTTTCATTCAAGCCAATAGGTCTAAAGAATGGCTGCCATGTCCTTTGAATTTGATGCTCTTGTAAATCAAGGGACTTGGACTCTCATTCTAGCACCTCCCCACCGTAAAATTATTGGCTGCAAATGGATCTTCAAAAATTAAGACCAACGCCAATGGTACAGTGGCTTGTCACAAAGCTCGTCTTGTGACTCAGGTTTTCAGTCAAGAATATGGTCTTGATTATACATAAACAATTCAGGTGGTTCTCTCCATGGCGTTACACTTCAACTGGTCTATTTATCAACTAGAGTTTCCAATGCATTGTTACATTGTTTCTTGGATGACAAAGTCTATATGCATCAACCAAAAAACTATGTTGATCAAACTCATCCCACTTATGTCTGCAAATTGCAGAAGGCACTCTATGGCTTAAAATAGGCACCAAGAGCCTAGTTTGCTACTTTGTCCAAATTTCTTTTAACCCAAGGTTTTCACACAAGCTCGGCAAACTCTTCCCTATTGGTTAATACCTGCTTCGATCGCATTATAGTTGTTTTGGTTGATATCTTTATCACCGGTAGTGACACATCATGTATTCATTTCTTTATTCACAAGTTGAGTCATCAATTTAGCATGAAGGATCCCGGGCATCTAAATTATTTTTTGGCCTTGAAGTCATGTGGAAATCCTCTACCATTTCTTTTTCTCAGTCCAAATATGCTCTTGAACTTCTTAATCATGCTTCCATGCATGACAACACGCCATACTGCTCCTTGGTGTCCATCAAGCAGTCCACTGGTTCTCATGACAACGGCGTGTTCCATGACCCTCAACTTTGTCAAAGTTTAGTGGGTGGCCTCCAATATCTTACTATTACTCAGCCGGATTTGTCCTTCGCTGTCAACAAAGTTTTCTAGCATATGCATCACCCCCTCAATAAACATTTCACAACAGTCAAACGCATCCTTCGTTGTGTCAAAGGCACTTTTAATCATGCCCTCAAATTTACTACTAGCTCTCTTGATCTTACTGCATACTCAGACGCTGATTGGGCTGGAGACTCTACTAATCATCGTTCCACCACAGGTTTTTTGCCTTTTTCTAGGCTCCAATTTGATCACCTAGTGTGCCAAAAAACAACCCATGGTGGCTCCTTCCTCCATTGAAGTAGAGTATCGTGCGCTTGCTAATACNTAAGAACTCTTTGTATTCACTCATATTCAAATGGATGTATTACATAAGATATATATAGACTCTCATGACATACAAAATAACTCCACTATATAATGCAATAATAAAAATAAGAAAGACGTCACTCCTCCATTACTTGGAGAATTAAAATACCAAAATTACTTTGTCCCCCACTAATATCAAATTGATGACCCACTAATACAAAAAATTAAATGCATAAAAATAACTCCTAAAACATGAAAAGTCATGTTTAATATTATTTTTTCAATACCCCCCTCCCTTAAACATGATTTTTCTTCTCAACTCCAAGGAAACTTCTCAATTTGCAAAGACATCCTCTTTGAGGGGCTAATTGAAAATATTGGCAATTTGATCTTGAGACTTCACAAACTTGAGTTCCACCTCTTTCTTGGTCACATACTTTCTAATGAAATGGAACCTTGTGTCAATATGCTTACTACGATCATGAAACACTGAATTCTTTGCCAACGCTAGTGCCGATTTGTTGTCAATGAAGATCTCCGTCGATTCTTCTTGGGCAAATGAAGCTCTTTCAACAAATTTCTAAGCCAAATGACTTGACAAACACATGATGTAGCCGCTACATACTCGGCTTCACAAGTCAAAAGTCACAATGGGTTGCTTCTTTGAACTCAAGCAAATATGGTATCTCCTATGAAGAAAACATACCTGGTAGTACTTTTTCTATCATCCATATCACCGGCCCAATCACTTTCACAATAACCTGCAAGCTTGAAATTGTTAGAACAAAAATATGACAATTCATAATCAAGTGTACCTTTGATGTATCTAAGAATTCTTTTTTGCCGCCTTCAAATGGGTCATGGTAGGAGCTTCCATGTAATAACTTAAAAGACCAACACCGAAAAGAATATCCGGCCTTGTGCATATTAAGTACGTCAAGCTTCCCACTAGGATCTTGAAATGGGTAGGATCCACATGCTCTCCATCTTCATATTTTGACAAATTTACACCACATTCAAGAAGTGTGCATACCGGCTTACAATCTTGCATCTTGAATTTTGCCAAAATTGCTTTAGCATAACCTTCTTGAAAAATAAAAATACCTTCCTTTATTTGCTTCACTTTAATGCCAAGGTAGTATGACATAAGCCCAATGTCGGTCATCTCAAATTCTTTAATCATTGCTCTCTTGAAATTTTCAAACATTCTTGAACAATTTCCTGTGAAGATCAAATCATCCACATGCAAATAAGCATAAAGTATATCACCATTATCATTCACATTTGCATAAAAAGCATGTTCATGGGGACACTTGGTGAAATGTCAAGTTTACTATTCCAAGCCCTTGGTGCTTGCTTCAAACCATACANATTTGCATAAAGAGCATGTTCATGGGGACACTTGGTGAAATGTCAAGTTTACTATTCCAAGCCCTTGGTGCTTGCTTCAAACCATACAAAGCCTTTTTTAATTTCAAGGCTTTCTCTCCTTACCCTTTCACAACATAACCCAAGGGTTGTTCAACATACATTTCTTTATCAAGAAAACCATTCAAAAAAGCAGACTTTACATCCATTTGATTAATTTTCCAATCATTTAGAGTGGCTAAAGAAATAATCAATCTAATCATTTCCAAACGAGCAACGGGTGCAAATACCTCATCATAGTCAATACTCGGTATTTGACTACAGCCTTTTGCAACCAACCTTGCTTTGTACCTCTCCACTTCACCTTTGGCATTTTTCTTTGTCTTGTACACCCACTTCACTCCAATAGCCTTTTGTCCTCTAGGGAGTGTGTCAAGTTTTCATGTTCCATTTCTTTCAATAGCATCAATATTTTCATTCATGGCACTCCTCCACTTCTTGTCTTATACCGCTTTCTCATAGCCTATGGGATCACAATCGGCAAATAGACAAAATAGTGTTAGATCACTAAATCTTTAAATTATCTCTTCGATTTCTTCATAGATATCTCGAAGACTCCTCATGCAAGGTGGCCTTTCACTAGAGCTCACTTCGGATGATGATGGATATGCTTGCACATTGGTGGGTGATGGTGGTGATGGTGGAGGAGAATAAATGGACAACTTCATGATCTCATTATTGGGCTCCTCCTCTTCTTCAAAGAATGAAAAAAAATTCTAGTTCTCTTGTGGAGTGTTCCAATCCCATTCATCTTCTTCATCAAACTCAACATCTCTACTAATGATTATCTTGTCATGACTTGGGTGGTAAAGATTGTAACCTTTACTTCTTGAATTATAGCCAATGAAGACAAACATTTCACTCTTGTCATCTAGTTTGGTCCACTTCTCATTCGACACATGTGCATAGCATACATTTCCAAAGACCTGCATATGAGAAACATGTGGCTTGATTCCTCCTCATGCTTCTTGTGGTGTTTTGTCTTGAACACTTCTAGTGGGACACTGATTTAACAAGTAGATGGCACAATCAATAGCTTCTGTCCAAAACTCCTTGGGCATTTTTTTACTCTTCAACATACTCTAAGCCATGTCAAGAATGGTTCGGTTCTTCCTTTCGGCAATACCATTTTTTTGTGGTGATCTTGGAACTGTTAGAGGATGGTGGATTCCATTTTCTTCACAAAAAATTTTGAATTCATTTGATGTGAATTCACCTCCTCTATCGGATCTAATTGCCTTAACTTCATACCCATTTTGTTTTTCAATTACAGCCTTAAATTTTTTGAAAATACCAAACACCTCCAATTTTTGTTTTAGAAAATAAACCCACATTTTTTTTGGCTAAAATCATCAATAAAGAGAAGAACATACCAGTTCTTACCAAATGATTGTGGGTCTATAGGGCCGCAAACATCCGAGTGAACAAGTTGAAATGGTTTGGTTGCTCTTGAAATGGATTCTTTGGGAAAACTCTTTCTAGCTTGCTTTCCAATTAAACATTCCTCACAAAGTTGATGTGGGTGGTTAATAGAAGGCAATCCATTCACCATGTTCTTTCTAGACAACAAGATTAGTTCACCAAAATTCAAGTGCCCAAATCTCAAGTGTTATAACCAAGAAGAATCTTTAACACATGCTTTCAAGCATTTTGCTACATCGCTTTGAATATTTAACAAAAACATTTTATTTCTTGTTATCAGCACTTTAGCAAACAAATTCTCATTTCCATCTCTTATTGAAAGATTATGATTTTTCATGAAAATATCATAACCTTTCTCTAGGAGTTGTCCCAAGCTCAAAATATTATTTTTCATGTTTGAAACATAAAAAATATTAGAAATAACTTGATGTCTTCCATCTTTTAAACGAATCAAAATATTACCTCTTCTCATTATCGAAATTTGAGAATAATCTCCAAAAGTGACTTTTTCACTCACTGATTAATCAAGTTCCGCAAACATCTCTTTATTTTCACACATATGATTACTAGCACCGGAGTCAAGGTACCACACGTTCTTGTCTCTCTTTTGCTCTTCTTTGTATGCCAACAAAAAGGTCAACTCTACCTCTTCAACTTTGTTTTCAACAAAATGTGCTCTTTCTTCCACAAAATCATTTCTACACTTGGAAGAATAATGGTCATATCGATGAAAATTATAACATTGAATATGAGATTTATCATACCTCCCTCTATATGACTTTAAATTGTTGCCTCTTTCATGTCCTCTTCCATGATGTGATTCTTGGCCTCTTTCTTCTTTGTTGGACGCATTTTGGCCAAATTTTTCTCCTCTACCTCGACCACGTTCACCACGACCTCCACCTCCACCTCCACGTCCACACCCTCTACCTCTTTGACTTCCATCTTGCCTTCTTTCTTTTTCTTTGAAAGAAAGCTTGGTTTATAGCACTTGCTCCAACGACTCTTGTTTCTTCTTGCCTAGCCGTTCTTCATGGGCAAACAACGATCCCATGAGTTCACCAATCGTCATTGTATCTAAATCTTTAGACTCTTTAATGGCTACGATAAAGTAGTCAAACTTGGGGGATTTTTTCTATCACCCGGGTATCATCATAGTGATCATCACTATAAGTTCTCAAATTATTCACAACCACCAAGATTCTTGTGAAATAATCTGAAACTAATTCGGATTCCTTCATACGTAAAGCCTCAAATTCATCTCGTAGAGTTTGAAGGCGAACTTTCTTGACTTTTTCCACTCCACTATAAGCAGTTTTAAGAACATCCTATGTTTGCTTGGATGTTGTTGCACTAGAAACCTTCTGTAACATAGAATCATCCAAACATTGATGGATGAGTAAAAGAGCCTTTTGATCCTTCTTCTTTGTAGCTGGCAAGACTTCCTTTTGGGCTTGACTTAAAGAAGCTTCATCTAGCGGTGTTGTGTAACCAATTGTTACAATCTTCCATAAGTCTTGAGATCCAAGAATTGCCTTCATGCAGATATATCAATTCTCATAGTTATCTTTGGTGAATCAAGGTATTTGAAATTGAAGCATTCCATTCGCCATCTCTCTCACTCTCTCTTTTCAACACTCAAACCTAACTCTAATACCACTTTGTTGAAATTTGGATATATATAGACTCTCATGACATAAAATATAACCTCACTATATAATGCAATAATGAAAATAATAAAGACCTCACTCCTCCATTACTTGAAAAATTAAAATACCACAATTACTTTGTCCCCAACTAATATCAAATTGGTGACCCACTAATACAAAAAAACTAAATGAATAAAAATAACTCCTAAAACATGAAAAGTCATGTTTAATATTATTTTTCCAACACCTATATATGTTAAGTTTAACCCTACATTTAGTGTGTAATAAAAACAAGGTAGCCGCTCTCTCATGGACTTAGACAAGTTGTCGAACTATGTAAAAATCTAGTGTCATTTCTTCTAATTAATCCATTTATTTGATTGTTTATCTCACACAAAAATTCACAAAAGAATCCTATTTATGTGTTGGTATTAGATAAGGAAGGATGATGATTCCTTTCAGGTTCAATCCTAGTCGAAAGGATAGTCGTATAGTCGTGAAAAGTTTAGGGGTTAATGACATGCACCAATATCTTATTCTAACTCTGTTGAACAAAACAAAAATCATATTTATAACATCTAAGATTTGGTCATACAAATAAGGCAAAAACGCTTAGAATGAGCAAAGTGAGCCTTATACCTTGAATGAATCTAGTTGCCTTCAGTATTTGTAACGCATACCCAAAACTAACATGGTTAGAAATTTTTTTCAAAAACAGTGGAAGTCCTTGGACTTATGGAAGGTAACCATTCAAATATATGTGAACCTGTGAGAATTAAAACCCATAGAGGAATGAAATATTTTGATACCTTCTTTGACAATTATTCAAGTTTTGGTCATTTCTACTTGAGTGCGCACAAGTCCGATGCTTTTGATCAAATAGGAAGACCAATGAAAGCGTAGAATAATGATAGGGATGGTGAATATAAATTCTTTGATCAATTCTACGAAGAAAATGACATAAAACATAATTGTATCACTAACATGTTATGAGTATTGGATTGGATTAAGACCTGACATACAAAATTTTAGAGTTTGGAATACAAGACACATGTGATTATCCTAATGCTTCTCAGAGATAGGAAGTGTACCAAGACTTGAAAATGTAAGTTCACATGATGTGTGATATATAGTGAAATAATCCATGTTAACGACATCACTAATCATAAAACGGGAAATAACTAAGGTGGATAAGGTTCACATGCTGAGAATAGTGATACAAAAAAGTGATGACATCTAAAAATTACAGGATCACTTTGTCGTCACTCTGGATGAAAACATGAGGTTAGAAGATCATCTTATTGAATGTATTTTCTAATTAGCAGTAACACATATAAAACAATAAATACAACTGACTTGTTTGTAGAACAGGAATTGTAATTGAACTATAGATAGAGTAAGATTAGTATTTGACACTATATCTTTAAGATTGATTTCCCCCCCCCCCCCNCTTGGTGCTTACAAAAATTTAACATTTGTCTCCTAGGATACAATGATCTTCACACAATTGAAAGCAGCACTCCAATCCAATTGCCCAGTGAACCAAAATCGTCTTGTGTACTCTCAGAAATGTAGACTACTAATGTGAAATTATGATTGTAATGATTCCCTTAATTCGTAATGTAGAATAATTATAAATTTGGATTATTTGTAGACAAAATGGTGACATTTCTGGACAATCATCATGCAAATAGAAATGTCCAACCATCTATAGATGCAACCCAAAAGACACAATGCCGACCAGAAAACACCATTGATATTTGCTTATTAAACAGACATGAATTCAAAAATTCAGACTAGAGGAAAACCAAAAGTCCAAACCAGTGCAAATTTTTAATTTTATAGCTACAATCAATTTTATGTTGTATTAATTAGATCTCGAGATAGTCTTCTTTAATGGAGAACTGAAGGAGGACACCAACGTGGAATACCTGGTGGTTTTCAAGAGAGGGACAAAAGTACAAAATCTATAAATAGAAAAAAGATCCATGTATGGATTCGAATAATGCTATTCACAATAATATTTAAAGTTCCGCCAACAATTCTTGAGGTAGGATATGCATCAAATGGTCTAGATCATTTTATTTGTATTTGGACATTCCATGATAAACTAATTAGTTTATCACTTGATATAGATGATATTATATTGGCAAAAAATTATTTGATATGACAAGAGAAATTTTAGCATATCTAGAATCCAAATTGAATTAAAGTCATTGTACGACTAATTATGTCCTATAAATTAACATTTTTTGAGATAGTAATTCTAGGTGATACTATTTCGATTAAGAGAGGTATCTAGAAAGAGAGTTTTATGCTCCGTTTGGTAGGGATGATGAAAAGTAGGAAGGATAGAAAGTAAGAGAGATACACTTTTTATCCTTCAAGGATGGAAAGTAGGAAAAATTCATTTTTCTTCCTTTGTGTTTGGTTGGATGGATGGAAAATAAAAATGATAATTTTTTTGTTTGTGCTGGCTAAGATTATGGGTTACAATCAAGTCGAGTTGTATCGTGTCCTGTCAGATTCGTGTTAAATTATTACCGGTTTATGTCAAATATTATTCAAACCTAACTTAACTCATTTAATTAATTGTGTCGTGTCGAGTTGCGAGTTGACCTGTTTATTTTCGTATCAAGTTCGAGTCGTGTCATCATGTTGAGTCGAAAATTTTCACTCTTAGTTAAGATGAAAAAACAAATTTTAATTTAAATTTTTTTAAATTTTTAAAATTTTTTAAAATATATATATATATATATATTTTACCATTATATTTTTATATGAAATTAATGTATACATAAGATATATAGACAAATAAAATACACCTCAATACAAATAATTAATNTATATGAAATTAATGTATACATAAGATATATAGACAAATAAAATACACCGCAACACAAATAATTAACTTTCCATCCACTTTCTTTCCGATTTTGGAGGAATTGATTTTGGTGAGTTGGAAGGAAAGTTAATTCATCCACTTTTCTATCCTTCATACTTTCCTTTCTTACCAAACATGATATTTTATTTATCCTTCCAACTTTCCATCCTTCCACTTTTTCATCATACCAAACGGAACATTAAAGATTCAGAATGGAAAACTCCAAGCCATTGAGCACTTCTATCGGAAAAGGATCAAAGCTTAATACTCTATTTGATAGAAAAGATGGAAAATAAGAATGATACATTTTCTATCCTTCAAGGATGGAAAGTACGAATGATACACTTTCTTTCCTTTGTGTTTCGTTGGATGAATGGAAAATAAAAATGAAAAAAAAAAATTTTAATTTTTTTTGTGATGTTTAAGATTAGGGATGACAATCGAGTCATGTCGTATCAGATTCGTGTTGAGTCATAAAATTATGGGCCTTTTATATTTCTTGTTCGCGTGTCATGTCATTTTTGAGTTCGTATCGAGTTATAATCAATTTCGTGTCATAACATTTATGTCGAGTTTGAGTCGTGTCATCGTATTGAGTCAAAAATTTGCACCCTAGTTAAAATAAAAAAAAATATTTTTTTTAATTTTAAAATTTTATTATTTTATATATATATATATATATATATATATATATACATATTTTATCATTATATTTTTATATGAAATTAATGTATACATAATATATATAAACAAATAAGATATATCTCAACACAAATAATTAATTTTTCATTCACTTTCCTTCCGATTTTGGAAGGATTGATTTTGGTGAGTTGGAAGGAAAGTTAATCCATTCACTTTTTCATCCTTCCTACTTTCTTTCCTTACCAAACATGATGTTTTATCTATTCCTCCAACTTTTCATCCGCCTAATTTTTCATCCTTCCATTTTTCCATCGTACTAAACGGAGCATAAGTATGTGCCTTAGTATAGATTAGGAAAGATGAACCCTATGCCCAAGTATTGGTTAGCCCCTCCTATGGTTTGACAAGTATCAAGCCCGATATTAATCATGTGGTAGGATTGGAAGGTGTATATCAATCTAATCTAGGTATGGTACATTGGCATACAATGAAAAAAATAATCAGATACTTGAGAGTCATAACAAGAATGCAATTATACTTTGGGTTAAATGATAGATAAATTATTGGCTACAAAGATAAAAAATTTTGCAAGCAACATATATGATATTATAATTACAAGTAATCCTGTATTTTTGGGAGTATAAATATGAGATCTTACCCGACACGCTGGGATAAACATGAATGACCTAGAAAGGGAGGGGGGGGTAAATAAGTCTTACGCACTTAAACGCGGAATTAACTACCAATTAAAATCTATTACACAAAATCATTGATTAATTAGCCAATTAATGCAAGAACCCCTTAATTACTTTGACCCAATTCTTCAATGAGTGTATTTATGCAAAATCTCCAGCAGTGCATAAGCCACCAAACTTATCACTCCAAGCCCTACAATTGGTTCAATTCACTTTGAAACAACCATCACCACAAAATGGATTCACTTAAGAAATTTATCAAGCACATGGAGGAGCTAAAAATTGTAGGTATATAAAACAAACAAAAGACAAGCACAACACGGTTTTACGTACAAGCCTTGATGCGAAAAATCACATGACCATAGTCCACCTCACCTAATGTATTAGCTTTAAAGTTAGATTACAAATTTAAAGACTTATACCTAAACCAATACCATGGTTTGATGCTTTTTCCCTTGAATGTCTACTCCAAAGCCCATTGCAAGCTCTTGACAACCAGCTTCAATAGGTAAAGAATCTAGTTCCATGATCTGTCCTCAAAAATCTGGTTTTTCTTCATTAAAATACTCCCTTGATCCTTGGTACTTGATTTATGGAATTTGGTGTTCTACAAGATCCCTCAATACTCTAGAATGATTTCTCTAAAGAACTCTAGATTGATCAAGTAAAGAGTGGGATCAGTTTGGGATGCTAGGGTTAGCCTCTTGATAGTCTATGATCTAGTTTTTCTTAAAATCCTATTATCTATAGTTATGTCTGAAAAGATGCCCCCCATTTATGTGTAAGAAAATAGAGGTAAATTGTGAGCAAGAAAAACAGTTTGTGACACAACGCTCAAAAGGACTATAGAGAGTGCTAAGCAGTAGAACGCGACTCCGCCCAGCAATGAACAGTGTAACACTTGAGTGGTCCAGAGAGCGCTGGGCACTGTTTTTGAAATTTCTCGCCTAGTCTATTTTTTTTAACCTCAAGCGTGCATGGAGAGCATTTAGAGAGCGCTACCCACTAATTTTTCATCTAAATTAAGGCCTTCATATCATGACTCATTTTATACACATTTTCAAAAAGGTACTATAAAAGTTTCAAAACTGTTTTTGTTAAAAACACTAAAGTCATGCTATGGATTCATAATCACACTCTAAATCCATTGTAATCGCCTAAGTTACACCATTCTAAGGTAACTAGGTATCTAGGTCTTCTACCTCACCGATGCTTGATGGGATTCTAGAAGTCTTCATTTGTGTAGCATGTTTGTTTGGTGTTCAATCTTCGCAAGTATTTTGATCATGAATTTAACTGAGACACTAGTAAAAATTTATCTCATAAAGAATTTCAATTACAATCAAATTTTTAACAATTTTAATTTCATGGAATGACTTTTGTTTGTTTAGTTAAGAAGCAAAGTTTGTGTGGCAAAGGACACAACGGAGCCACATAGTGTGTGGTAAAATGACAAGTAATTTTATCTAATTAAACTCTTTATTTTACGTGTGGTATACCTGGATAAGATGATCAACGTGTTTTCTAATAAACTTACCCCAAAAAAAAACGTGTTTTTTGATAATAAGTCTGCCATGTTTTTAAAACATATTGACAACGTGACCACTAAATACAAGATACATTGGACAAAGGGGAGATGAATGTTTACTATATCCCCTGGAATAAAATGGTGGAAGAATCATTGACCAAGGAGTTATCCATGTAGAAATTCAGAGGGCATCTAATTGCAATGGCATTATTGATCACTTTAGTGTTGATGTGTTAAATGGTTAAGGGCATCTTTGGATGAAAATCGGGGATGTTTGAAATTAATGGGAATATGTGACTCTACCTAATAAGGGGATAATCAGTGGTCGAATAAAAGGTTGAGAACATTAGTAGGCACACAAAGACTATCACATGCTTATGAGGGTAAAGTTCACTTTAAAGAACCCTGAGACATTTGGATAGTCACCTGGGTGCACGGCGTTTTAAGTCATTGAGAAGGTGTATCAAAGGAAAGATACTATATGGACTTGAGAGGAAGTACTTGATTGAAATTTTGAGTGCAGTTCAACACATTGACTACACTTGTGTATGAGTGAAGTTGTCAATGGTACTAACTGAGAGGGTGTGGAGCTTGGTACATGGCAATTATTTTTTTAGAGCAATGTTACATGAAGTTAAAAAGTAGACTTAAAAATTAGACTCGATAATCTAAACCATTGATTTTATTGTGGGTCCCAACATTTATTGGGACTCACTACTTATTCAATGGTTAAGATTATCAAGTCTAATTTTTAAGTTTAATTTTTAAATTCATGTAGCATTACTCATTTTCTTATGCATAAGAAGAGAAGAGTAAGAGATGTGGTAGATTCCAATTCGAATTAAACCAACACAACCCTTGGAATGGTTGTGATGGTAAAATGAGACATAATCTTACCAAAGGTTGTGTTCATTCATTCACATTGGTGCCTAGGGTCTATAAATATTCATTATGGGAGATCCACACAAATAATATTAATAAACCAATAAAGTAACCATATTTTGTTAATTCCTCTTTCTTTTGTGAATATTAATTTGGTTTTCTCTCCCGAGATTGCGTGTCATCCTTAGTCTAACGGTGGATCCATTGATTTTGCTTCACACATCTGTGACCGATATAATAATCATGTATTATAAGGAAAAACAATGTACAGTGACAGAAAGCCCCTAGAAAGAAGTGACAAGAAGCCTGAAAGGGGAACAATATAACCTCGCTCGAAAGAGGGGATGAGAAATCAATTTTTATAGTTGATCCCTAATTGACTAATGCTCCCTTTAGTAAGAATGATGAAAAGTAGGAAGGATGGAAAGTAAGAGAGATACACTTTCTATCCTTCAATGATGGAAAAGTAGGAAGGATACACTTTCCTTCCTTTGTATTTTGTTGGATGGATGAAAAATAAAAATGACTATTTGTTTTTTTTTTTGGTGCTAGCTAAGATTAGGGGTGACAATAGAATCGAGTCGTGCCGTGTCAGATTTGTGTTGAGTCATCAACTTTCCTTCCGATTTTGGAGGGATTAATTTTAGTGAGTTGGAAAAAAAATTCATTCATCTACTTTTTCATTTTTCCTATTTTCTTTTCTTACAAAACATGATATTTTATCCATTCATCAAACTTTTCATCCAAACTTTTAATCATTCCATTTTTCTATCAAATAAAACGGAGCATTAATTAGTATTCAGACACTTAGTTGTCTACAATAATAAGTAGCATTTGGTCCATGGTGAGCAGTCAACTCAATTCTATCCGAATCTTTGGTAGAATTGATTAAGGAACCAAATCCAATAAACCATTGGCTTTGAGGTTGAATGGTTTTGGGGTGACTGGTCAAAACTTTAAAATTAAAGTGGTTGGTTGTATGTCCCGATTCATCTACTCTCTGAACAGTTTATTGTTTTCTTTGAGGTCAATTATTGCTTACGTTCATCAGTAGTTTTTTCCAATGTGATGATACCTTCAACGATCAGGTCCTGGTCCACATGATAAGTGGACCAGTTTAACATCAGCACTGGCACATTCCAATAATGTTACCAACGTCATGGTTGTTGTGGTTTAACATAATATATGTATCAGAGACTAATTTGATACAAAGTTCATGGAATAGGNTATGGTTGTTGTGGTTTAACATAATATATGTATCAGAGACTAATTTGATACAAAGTTCATGGAATAGGGTTGATATTTTTATATACAAATCTAAAAACGATAGAATTTCTCTATACGTATTAGACTAATATCTAATAAGAATAACTAAATTTTAACATGACCAATCCCTTTAACTTTTATTATATTAAGAATATATCGAACTTGTCTCAATTTTTTGATTCGATAATACATAGATCCACATGGAATTATAAGTATTTTCATTTGATTTAGCTAGTAAGTTGGATTATCACTAGCGGATGGTTGTTAAGACCAACGAGGCTTGCCCACCCTAAAATTTTTTTTTTTATACATGTTCATACATTTATATGTTAAATATTTTAGGGAGAATTTTATTTTGCACCACAAAAGATTCAAATTTTTTTACTTTGCACACTCAAAGATTAGATTTCTCACAATGTGTCCTCAATATAGTAAAATTGTTGCAATGTGGTCATGCCGTTAATTTTTGGTACCCATTCCGTTAAAAAAAAAAAAAAAAAAACCCATAGACGCTGATGGAATAAACAATAGAAGCTAACAATATGGTCATAGTGCAAAATTTTTAATACATTGAGGGCGCATGTAAGACCCTGTATATTTATTTTATTCCATAATAGATTATTAGGTATGATATTTAATTTGGTAAATTATGGTTTCAAACTACATTTAATAAATTGATTTTTTGACTGATCATGAGTGGAAAAATCGAAGTAGATGAAATTTTAAAGGTCCTTGGGAAAAAATAATATCAAAAATAGATTTAGAGGGTCCAAAAACCGTGGGGAGTCAAGTGGGGTAACATTTTGAGGTCTTAAGGGTTAAAATTACATCAAATGGAGAATGGATAGAAGAATGGTCAGCCTAGACTTCAAGAAGACACGCTTCCAAAACCAACCTTGATCAAGTTTGAGTATTTTCTCCTATTTTTGATATGATAAAATACCTTAACGACGGGTTTTAGGGTTTTTTTACACGTTTTTCAATTATAAGGAGCCTAATTAAGTTTTGAACAGAAAAAGGAAGAGAAAAAAGAGGAGATCGGGCTAGGAATTGGAGAGATTCATTCTTAGGAAACAACATAAAGTGCTTAGGATCAATTTTCTACGGAAACAAGTTAGGTTTCTTTCACTTTCCTATTAATTTAGGCTAGGGCAATTATGCATATAATTTTTGACTCGAATTCGAATACATACTTGAATCCGANTAATCCAAAATTGAAGTACATGCATTAAAATGGATCAACCTTGGCATAATCTCATGACAAAAATGCTAGGGTAGTAGATATCAAAATCAACTTTTCTTTTTTATTTAACGGGATGCATCCCCCATGCTTCTCTAGATCATTTAGTACTTTCATGGGTCTTAATGAGGCCTTGGGGTGATAGTGAGGTAAGTGAAACGAAGGAAAGGGGACAACAAAGAGGGTTGTTCCGAGTGAATGACTTTTATTTCAAAACATCTCCCTTTTCATGGGATTTTTAGTCTAACACCATCACCACACTCTTTGTTTCTTTTTCTTTATTTTCCTTAACGTTTTCCTTTTCTTTTGCCATTCTTTTCTTGGATTTTTCATTCTTTTCCGTTCAACTCTTTGAATTCAACTTCATTCATCCATTTGGTTGAGTTTTCACACCACAATTCCTTCTCTTTTATGATCACTCATATTCAGCTCTTAAAAACAACCAAGGTGTGGTGGATTTTATCATTTTGGACTAACTTGGTTAAATGTGTGGCATGGAACCGAATTTAAAATTAAGGCTCAATCATGGTACTAGGGATAAATTTTTCACAATAAAAAGGCTAAGGCTCAAAATAAATCAAGGATGGCCTAAAATCATTTCTAGATATGCATGGGAGAGCATATTGCATTTCAAGACAAAGTCAATCAACTGCCTGAATGCATCTAACCAAAACAAGCAAAATGAGATTATTGAAAAATTTTGAAATTTGAAAAATAGTTCCTTGAGTAAATATAAGTTCCCTCCAACAAGGATTGACACTAAAGCTCTCATGGGTCACTACACATCTCCACTATTCATGTCAAGTACTAAAATATGAATCTAATCCATAAATTGCCAAAATTACACATTCAGGGTGCATTTAAGGTTAAGTTCAAAAGCAAAAACATATGTAATACTCAAGCATATGATGAACTTCTATAATGTGCTCATGTATTCAAGCTTCAACGCAAAAATCAACATATCAACAAACCCATAATACTGTAAATAGGGGAATACAGATCAACATTGAGATAATTTCCACAAAAAAATTCAAATTTTCCACATAATTTGCAACTATTATAAACAAAAATATGTAGGATATGTGTAAGGTGAATTTCATCAGAAAAATTGGTATTATCAACAAAACATTTCCACAAAAATTGGTGTATCATGCAAATAGTGCAGCTCAACCCCCAACCTAATTCATGCATTGTCCTCAATGCAACAAAAAAGGTATGATATGCAATGAAGGACTTGTAAAAAGATGAGTGGGTTAGAGAACACCTTGCACTTGAGCTTTGACAAAAACACCGATATCTACACTAAGAAGGGAAACACTCTATGCAAAGATAAAGTAAGTAACAAATGGTCTTTTAATTAAAAAGGGTAAAAGAAAGCAATTGTACATGGAGCTTACAATGCAATCAATCTTACAATGCAATGCAATCAATCTCTTTTATTACATGGAGCTTACATTGGAATCTCTATTATAAAGGAAGGTTTTACCTTGGTCTGGCTTTTCACTACCAAAACCTTCTGAAAGGTTTTGTCTACTAGTATGAACCTTCTAAAAACCTTTTGGAAGGTTTTGTTTACTAGTTTTCCATTTTAACTATTCCTGCACAAACCTTTCGGAAGGTTTGTGTCGACCTTCTAGAAGGTTTTGTCCAAAATTCCCAGGCAGCTTGCAACTCAAGCTCTTCCATTTGGGGGCACCACCTACACTTCTCCCACTTGTCCACTGACATCCCTTACACATCTATAAGCCTCCCCTCACCTCAAGTTGGACTTTGAAGGCCATGGCATTTATTAGGAGGAGAGAGAAGAGGAAAAGCTAAGAAATGTAGGCTAGGCTTATCCTAGCCAGCCCAAGCCATCAAGTCAGCCCCCCTTCTGATTGGAAGCATGCCACATGCCTATAGAGCTCCCCATGAATGAAAATCGGGGATCCATTGTGTATTATTGAGATATATTACACTATTGAGAGATAAGCTCTAAGGAAGAACATGAATAGTTAGAGAAGTTAATATTTTTACATTTCCTTTGCCCATTTTCACATTGCAAGTATAATGCTACATTTGGGATTTCACCATTGTTGTGTCAAGCTTTCTTCATTTTCAAGTTTTAAAATGGGTATTGCATAGTTTTCTTTATAGTTTAAGATTTCTTACACTAAATTAAGTTCTAATATCCATTTCAATACCATGTCTCTTTACCTATGAAGCATGGATATGGATAAGGGATACGGGTATTTGATTAACCCCAATTAAGGTATAATTTAATTAAGTTAATAGGTCAATTGTGTTAGTTAAATAAAGTTAAACTAGTCAAATTAGGATTAGTGTGTGAATTAGGGATAATGCATTGATTATTGTTCTTTTTAGGATTTTGTGCATCAAAGCTACCAACTATTGAGGAGCCAATTGCGTCAAAGCTACAAACTACCAGGGAGCCAATTATCAAAGCTAAAAACTGTAGGGTGCTAATTATCAAAAGCTAAGAACAAAGGGGGACCAAAGTGTAATTCAAGCCCTCCCTTTTTGCTTATAAATACCATCCCTTGGGTCTTGTAAAGATCATCTTTTTCCTTTTATCATCTTTGTTGTAAAGAGCATCTTTTGGTAGTGGAAAATCCTCTAAAAGTCATTGTTGCTTTAAAGAGCATCTTTTGGTAGTGGAAAACCCTCCAAAAGTTGTTATGGCTTTCTTGTATTATTGCTTTCTTGAAAAGAGCACCTTTTGGTAGTGGATAACCCTCCAAAAGTTATTATTGATTTCTTATTATTGCTTTCTTTTCTTGTATTATTGCTTTCTTTTAATTTATTACTTTCTTTTCTTATATTATTGCTTTTTTTTTAATTTATTATTATTTTTAATTGTATAATTGCTTTATTTTATTTCCATTGTCNTGAAAAGAGCACCTTTTGGTAGTGGATAACCCTCCAAAAGTTATTATTGATTTCTTTTAATTTATTACTTTCTTTTCTTATATTATTGCTTTCTTTTAATTTATTATTATTTTTAATTGTATAATTGCTTTATTTTATTTCCATTGTCGTGAGCTTCCTTCTTCCCTTAGAGGAGTGAAACTATTCCACTTTTCTAGAGCTTTACAAAAGCCATGAAGGGTGGAACATGATTCACTCATTCTTTGTCGAAGATTGGCTCCGTGTGTAATATGTTTTATGTTGCGACTCCTCTACTTGGATGGNTGAGCTTCCTTCTTCCCTTAGAGGAGTGAAACTATTCCACTTTTCTAGAGCTTTACTAAAGCCATGAAGGGTGGAACGTGATTCACTCATTCTTTGTCGAAGATTGGCTCCGTGTGTAATATGTTTTATGTTGCAACTCCTCTACTTGGATGGATGAGCATCACTCACTTTTCTAGCTTTACCAAAGCCATGAAGAGTGAGTGGTTTCTCGTCCAATCTTTAGTAAGAGGTGATGGACATGTATAATTATCCGGAAGTTATAATTGTGCATTGTGTTTATGCTTAGCTCCAATCTTCATTTTTTCATAATGTCTTCTTATTACATTGTTGTCTTTACCTTAAGCATGAGTAGCTAAGCCTTTAAGCTGGCTAATCTAAGGGAGACCTCCTCTTGGGGATGCCATTTCAACTCATTTTCCTTTCTACTCTCAAAGTATGATGGTTCAGTTTGACTGGGTGGAGGGTGGACCGGATTGTGAGTCTTTGATATCCCATAGACTTGTCATGAGTTATGCTTGGATTCTCACTTCCATCTCATCCCTAGCTTCCGACGAATCAATTGTACATCTATGCTCTATTGGAGGAAGGATTCAAGTTGACTTGGTAATCCAATTGGAGTGAACCCTTTGGATTAGCCAATATTTTTTACATTCCAATTTTGTTAAGACAAAATCACAAACCAAGCTTCAACAACAAAAGATTTTACACTTTGTTTTTCACCAGAATCACCTTCAAAATGATTCACCTCCTTCCCTGAGGAGACGACTGATTAACCCTAATTAGTGTGTAAATAAAATAATTAAGTAATCAATTTTGTAAGATAACATAACTAAACATTATGCATTATAGTTTGTGTGCAAATTAAAGTTTTTAATACTTTATGTTTAAATTTCAAGGTCAAATGTTGAAATACTGAGAAATACAAAGCAATTTTGCAAGACTTGAAATTATGCAGGACTAAGGTGTAATAAAGAACCATGGACCAATCAGGAGGCAACAAGTGGCAGCTCCAAAAGAAGACACCTTGCACCACTGCAAGGCTTAACCTTTAGGAAGGTTAAGGTAGGGGTTAGGACCCCCCGACACATGGAAGCTCTAGAACGCGACAAGTGGAAGCCTAAGAATGCGACACCTAGCCCTACTGCAAGGATGAACCTTCCTAAGGGGTGAGATTGGGGTTAGGACTCCTCCCTTGGCCGAAACTTTACCTTCCCCTATAAATAGGGGTCTTGCCTTCATTCTTCACTCCAATTCCACTCCAAGTACTCCAAGCCTTCACAATACCATTTCAAGATAAAACTTCCTTCCTACAAAGAAAGCTAGCCGGCCATCAAAGAGAGAAAAGAGAGAAAGAAAAAGCTTTTGAAAGGCAGTTTGTTGTTACTCTGTATTTCTACATTTATGTAGTATCTTTCTATTTGGATAGTTGAACTGCCGCCACTTTTTTTGTCTTGAATGATATTAAGAGTGGTTGTGTTTCAATTGTTCCATGTGAAAGAAGTTTTATTTTAATTGTAATGAATACTACCCACACTTCTTGCTTGTCTGTAGCAATGGAACGTGAGTAGTCGTTTATACCCTCTAGTGTGAGGGGAACATATGTATATTACTGGTTAGATTATGGAAATGCTNAAGCTGGTCCGTTTGTTACTCTGTATTTCTACATTTCTGAAATATCTTTCTATTCGGATGATTGAACTGCCGCTACTTTTTTTTGTTTTGAATGATATTAAGGGTGGTTGTGTTTCAATTGCTCCTTGTGAAAGAAGTTTTATTTTAATTGTAATGAATACTACCCACACTTCTTGCTTGTCTGTAGCAATGGAACGTGAGTAGTCGTTTATACCCTCTAGTATGAGGGGAACATATGTATATTACTGGTTAGATTATGGAAATGTTGATGTTTTATTTATATATGTATTATATGCTTAATGCGTGATATAGTGATATGTATAATTTCGGTGTTGTGCCTTGGATTATATCATCAGTATATCATAAGACCCGCCGGTTAAACAACCACGGTGTTTCTACCGGTATGGCTTGTCCTCTATCGAAATGCTAAGGAAGTTAATTGATGTGTGGTACAAACCTAAATGATCCTCATGAATGGCTTGTCGTTCTGGGTTATTAGGGTTAATTATTATTATATATAACTATTATGACAGTCTAACAACCACAATGTTCCTATCGGTATGACTTTGCTTTCACCGGAACATTGAGGATGTTTAACTGGCACATCTATACCCAGTGTAGCCTAAGAAGCAGCTGTGTTATAATATATAACTACCAGTGTAGCCTAAGAAGTGGCTGTGTTATGGTTTATATATATGCACTTGCAATCATGAGATCAAATGAATAACTCAAGTGTTCCTCATGAATGACTTGTCCTTCTAGTTTGCTTGGGTTAATCATGTNATAATATATAACTACCAGTGTAGCCTAAGAAGTGGCTGTGTTATGGTTTATATATATGCACTTGCAATCATGAGATCAAATGAATAAATCAAGTGTTCCTCATGAATGACTTGTCCTTCTGGTTTGCTTGGGTTAATCATGTGACATAGATATAATCGGTGTAGCCTAAGAAGCAGTTGTGTTATAATATATTACCACCAGTGTAGCCTAAGAAGCAGCTGTGTTATGGTTTATATACATCAGACCTGCCGGTTGACTTTCCAGTAACATGGGAGTTAATTGTTGTGAGGTAGCATTTCCAGTATCTAACCAATATAATGCATATGGGACCCTTAAATTGAAGGGTATCTTTTATATTCTTCTTGCTAACGCATTTACTTACGCACTTTATTTGTTTACACAATTTACTTGTTTACTTATGTATTTTATTTAAGTTAAACTAGTTGTCAAGCTAAGCTCACATCACAAGCTATAAAACAACATTCTGTTTCAAACAACACTTTAAATTTTTTTATTTTATTTTATAGTCTAAATTACTAAAATCTTCGTGGGATCGATACTTGGACTTAAAACCGAGAAAACTACAATTTGATCCCTTTATACTTGGGTGTACAATATAATATAATTCAGACCACTAAAAAATGTGAATCACCCACTATGATAGACTAACCTCTAACACTCTATGACAGTATTCGAATGTAATTCAAGTCCATCACAACAACCATACAAAAGATGCAATTTAAACCAAATTCTCAATCATAAGTAAATCATAAATCCCCAAATTTTACAATTTGTAATAGAAGAAAAAAATTTAAGAAACTAAGCAAGAGATCATCACAACATCATTTTATTACTCAACACAAAACACTAAGGTTTCAAAGCCAAGAACAAAGGAAGAATCAAGAGAAAAATTTATTTATCTTAAAAACTAGGGTTTTATGCTAAGAAAAGAGATTTAATGGTTATCCAACTATTACTTTGTTTAAAACATGGTGGTCTTTGCAAGGATACCAAGAAATAAAGATTTCATAGTATATTTATAAGATTTAAAGTCAAAAGAATACATATAAATAAGCCCTAGCTTCAATGTAAGAGAATAAGAAGAAACCCCTACCTTGGTGTTTTTCAAAACTAGGGTTTTGATCTTCTTAAAGTAGGAATCCCCTTTTGATCTTGTGTTTTCTTCTTCCTTTCTTCCTCTCTAAGGTTTCCTAGGATTAGAGATGTTGAAATGGGGCTAAATGGGACGTCCTTAGGTATTTATAGTGGAAGAAAAACCGGCTGTTTCCTGACTTAAAATTTCAGATTTTTCGAAGACTTTCCAAAAGGTTTATCATCGACCTTCCGAAAGGTTTGCCTATTAGACAAACTTTTCATTAACCTTCCGGGAGGTTTGTCATCGACCTTCTGGAAGATTTTGTCTATTGGACAACCATTTCCATTAACCTTCCGGAAGGTTTATCCTACTAGATAAGCCTGTACCTTAACCTTCCGGAAGATTTTTCATCGACCTTCCGCAAGGCTTTTCATCGATCTTCCGGAAGGTTTTGTCTGTTTTTCTACAAATCCCTCCTTCTTTATTTCTAATCCATTCCAAACCTTTCCAATTCTAACCCAAACTTATACAACATACTATTGTACAACAAACCTAGTTGGTACAAGTTCTATTACAACGACTTCATATATTTGCAAGCTAAAACTAAATTCTAACTAGTATTTACTCGAATTTTTCCATATTAACATTTCAAAAGAAATAATTACTTGCTATATAATAACCGATATAAAAATCTAAAAATAAAAATGTGGGGTTTACAATACACACCCCTTAAAGAAAGTTTCGTCCTCGAAACTCACCTCAAGTAGCGAATAGCTAAGGGTACATTTCTCGCATCTCCACCTCGGGTTCCCAAGTAGCTTCCTCCATTCCGTGATATTGTCTTAAGACATTCACCAGTTGGATGACTTTGTTGTGTAGGACCTTCTCCTTGGTGTCGAGAATCTTCACCGGTTGTTCTTCATATGTTGCTCCATCTTGAACTTCAATATTTTCCAAATCCACAGCCTGTGTTGTACCCGATTGACATTTCCTCAACATTGACACATGGAACATGTCATGTACCCCTGACAATTGTGCTGGTAACTGAAGGTGATACGCCACTTTGCCTACCACCTTGATCACTTCGAAGGGTCCGATGTATCTTGGTGCTAATTTCTCCTTCTTGCCGAATCTAAACATTCCCTTCTTGGGTGACACCTTGAGGAACACGTAGTCCCCCTCTTGGAATTCCAAGGATCTTCGTCTTCTATCCGCATAACTTTTATGTCTACTTTGAGTCGTGCGTAGTCTCTCCCGAATGAGTTTGATTTTCTCCATAGTCTCCTGAACAATCTCTGGCCCAAACAAACCACTTTCGCCAACTTCTAACCAACAAGTCAGTGACCTACATGGTCTTTCATACAATGCTTCATAAGGTGTCATGCCGATGCTAGACTGGAAGCTGTTGTTGTATGCGAATTTCACCAATGACAAATGATCACTCCAATTTCCTTTGAAGTCTAACACACAAGCTCATAGCATGTCCTCCAAAGTCTGTATTACCCTCTCGGATTGACCATCCGTTTAGGGATGAAAAGTTATACTGAAGTGTAACTCTGTCCCCATAGCTTGTTGTAGACCTTTCCAAAATTGCACCACAAATCAAGAATTGCTATCTGAAACAATCGACATCAGAACTCCATGTAATCGCACGATCTCACAGATATAGAGCTTTCTCGAGATCTCTAAAGTGTCTATGGTCTTCATTCCCAAAAAATGAGCGAATTTGGTGAGTCTATCCACAATAATCCATAATGCATTATGCCCCTCGCGAAGTCCGTGGTAAACCTGAAACGAAGTCCGTGATGATGTGATCCCACTTCCACTCTGGAATAGGTAAGGACTGTAATAATCCTCCGAACTTTTGATGTTCAATCTTCACTTGTTGGCACACCGCACATCGGGCTATGAACCTTGCCACATCCTTCTTCATCCCCTTCCACCAAAATTGGTGCTTCATATCCCTATACATTTTTGTGCCACCGGGGTGGATGGCGAACTTAAAGCGATGACACTCTCCTAGTATCTCCTCTTTTAGGGAAGAATCATCGGGGACGTAAAGCTTCTCCCCATATCTTAGTTCTTTATTTCTCAAATACCAACCTTCCACTATTTTCCCATTTTCCAACTTAGCTCGAACCAACTCTAAGTCAGGATCCAAGTGCTATAACTCCACAACCCTACGTTAGAGTGTAGGTTGTGCTACAAGGTTAAATAGGCATGGATGACTCTCCTGCCTATCCACCCATAGGTC
The DNA here is from genome assembly GCA_963454935.2 of Ilex paraguariensis. Taxonomy (NCBI): domain Eukaryota; kingdom Viridiplantae; phylum Streptophyta; class Magnoliopsida; order Aquifoliales; family Aquifoliaceae; genus Ilex; species Ilex paraguariensis. Next base: position 334,370 of record CAUOFW020005769.1, read on the forward strand.
AAAGTCCTCCAAAGCGTCAATCATCTTCCACCTTTTAGCTACAAGAATATTGATTTCACCTCGAGACTTGCTGCTAAGTGCATCGGCAATCACATTAGCCTTTCCCGGATGATAGTTGAGTGTGAAATCATAATCTTCTAGATACTCAACCCATCTTCTTTGCCGAAGATTTAAGTATTTCTGTGTGAATACGTACTTGAGGCTCTTATGATCAGAAAACACTTGAAATTTTTTCCCATATAAGTAACACCTCCACAACTTAAGAGCAAAAACCACTGCGGCAAGCTCCAAGTCGTGAGTGGGATAGTTCTGCTCATGAATCTTGAGTTGCCTCGAGCCATAAGCAACTACATTTCCTTCTTGCATTAGCACACATCCTAGGCCTCGTAGTGAAGCATCAGTGTAAACATCATATCTTTTCCCACTTATCGGAATAATGAGGACAAGAGCTGTTGTCAACTTCTCCTTGAAGGTGCGAAAAACTTGTTCACACGCTTGAATCCACAAAAATTTGTCTCCCTTCTTCGTAAGGCGAGTCATCGGCATTGCGAACTTTGAGAACCCTTCTACAAACCTCTAGTAGTAGTCTGCTAAACCCAAGAAACTACGTACTTCGGTCAAATTCTTCAGTGGTTCCCACTTAATCACTGCTTCAATCTTGGCAGGGTCAACAACTACCCCTTGTTCGGACACAACATAACTAAGGAATTTCACTTCCTTCATCCAAAACTCGCATTTACTCATCTTCGCATACAACTTATGCTCTCTTAGAGTTGATGGTATCCTGTGCGAAGATCGATCTTGGAATAATACTTAGAACCTCTCAGCTGATTGAACATATCATCAATTCGTGGCAATGGGTATTTATTCTTTACTGTAACCCAATTCAACCTTTGGTAGTCTGTGCATAACCGAAGTGTTTCATCATGTTTCTTCACAAAAAGGACCAGACTGGGGCTCCCCAAGGTGAAGTGCTTAAACGGATAAACTCAATAGCTAAAAAGTTGGTCCAACTATTTCCTTAGTTCCTTTAACTCCAAAGGTGTCATTCTATAGGGAGCAATGAATATAGGTTCGATTCCCAGATAGAGATCAATCTTGAACTCAATCTCTCTTTGTGGGAGTAACCCAGGTAGTTCATCAGGGAAGATATCCAAAAAATTCGATACTATCAACACTATTTTCGCATGGGATTTCTCTCGATCATCTCCCATCAAACTAGCTAAGAAACTCAATTGGTTCCCCGCCTTATCTTTCAAGAATTTACTACCTCTAGTAGGAAATGGATTGAAAGAACTTCTATCATTACTGAAACTGAAAACTACACCTCCCGGTAAATGAAATGAAATCCATTTACGAAAACAATCCATTGCCGCACGGAAGATAGACAACAAGTTCATCCCAAATATTATGTCATACCCCTTCATATCTAGCGTAACCAAATCTATAATTAATTCTTGCTCTCTAATTCGAAGCACACACCCTTCTAGTATCCAACTGTTCTCCCGTATGCATGTCAATACTCAGGACATGTTCTAGTTTCTCGAATTCCAATCCCAAATTACAAGCATATGCACTGCGTATGAAGGAATGTGTAGCACTGGGATCAAAAAAGATTCGGCCCAAGAATTATTAAGAAGAACGATACCTTTCACTACAACACTGGAAACATTATCCCTCGGCTGAGTCAAAGCAAACACTCTCCCTTGATTGGCACCACCTAGGGCTAAAGCTCCTACCGGTCTCTGTTGTAGTAGCTTCGGTGGTGGCGGCTTGTTTGCTTGATTGATCCTTGGTGGAAGCGATGGACAGATATTTATGAAGTGCCCGACACCTCCATATGCGAAGCATTGACGTAGGTCAGTGTCTACTCTATCAAGTGTGCCTCCAGCTCCTTAGGCCATGTGAAGTCTCTGTCCAACCGCCAGGTCGGGGCGATGGTAAGGTGCCGCTCTCTACACTCCACTACTACTAGCACCCGTCCGGATCGGACCTCCTCTCACGAAGTTTTGTCACCGCTGGTTGTCCTCCATTTCTCGCTCCACCAATGTCGCTCTATCAACTAGATCCTTATAGTCTCGGATCTTGTGGGCCACAAGCTTCTCCCAGATGATAGGCCTCAAATCCTACTCAAAGCATTTGGCCCTCTTGGCCTCGATGGATATAAAATCTGTGGGATATCGAGATAGCTTGTCAAACCTTCTCTCATACTCAGCCACCATCATGCTTCCCTGTCGTAGAGCTAGGAAATCTGCACTCATCTTGTCCCTAACGGATTCAGGAAAGTACTTGTCTTGGAATATTTGGTCGAACTCCTCCCAAGTGAGCGTATCGACGTTCCTTCTTCTCTTTACTAAATCCCACCAATGGTCGGCCTCCCCCTCAAACAGATATGTTGCCAAGCCGACCCGAAGATCCTCTGCAACTCTCATGCCGTCACACATCTTCTTTATCCGGCAGATCCATTTATCCGCATCCAAGGGGTTAGAGCTCCCTTGAAAAGTAGGTGGGTGTTGTCTCAGAAATTCTCGGAGAACAACCATCCTTCGACTTTCATCCCTATTGCCCGGTACTTGGGCTAGTGGATGAATCCCACCGTTGTGGTTGTTTTTCCTTTTTTGGTGTTGCACCAAAGTGGTAAGCTCTCTTAAACATTGGTATATGTCGTTCATGGCATCAGGAGGTGGTGGTGGGTTTGCTTGGCCACCACGACCTCGTCCACGTCCACGCCTACCTTCCATTCTGCACATCCATCCACAATTTAGTTTCATTGATGTACAAGACATCCTAACTATCACTTTAGTCTAAAGCATAAGACGTGTGTAAAATTTATATCAATAATTTCATTCAACCTAGTCCTAACCCTCTAGTGGTAATCCATAACCTACAACTTTCATGTAAGACCTAAAACTTGGCTTTGATACCAAAACTTTGTAATACCCCAAAATCCACCTTGGATGGCATGACAATCTAAAAATCATTCACATCATGAGAGCAACTAAATAAATTTCATCATTAAAGAACATTTCATTCATCAAATATAACATTTACAATATCATCCCAAAAGAATCAACTATTTTCTCGTAGCAAAATAAATAAAAAACAAATAAGTCTATTAATGTACCAAAATATATCCCCTAATCTAAATCATGAAGAGATCAACTCTTAACATTCCCCTCGGAATCCATGTTTTCCTCCAATTGGGCTTCCCAAGCCATCTGCTCATCAACTCCGAGCTCTTCCTCTAAACTGACATCTGAGAATGAATAATATTGTAAGGGATGATCACTAAGCTCCGCAACAACATTCTCCCTAAACTCGAACAAGGTTTAGAAAATATGTAAAATAAGTCAGTCTCATTTTGCAAATATCATATATTAATTTTTGAAAGAAACAAGAACATTTCAATAGATCTCAAATTTACACAATAGCAATAATTTAAATGAACAATAAAAGAAATTTTCCACAATAAACCATTTCCAACCATAAACCAATTCCCACAAGGTCTTGTAGAGTCTCATACCTCTACAAGCTCTTGTAGGAAATCAATTCCACTCAATAACCATAATTTTTCAATAGTGTCATCCCATATTCTAATGTATGTTGGTTGCTTCCCATGAATTTACACAACGACTCTATCTCGTTCACCCAATTATAACCACTCAAACCACTTTAGGAAGGACGTATACCATCTCCCATGATATTGAAGAATCCTTCCTAGGAAAGGTATACCATCTCTTAGCCTCGAACTTACATGAACAATAGTAATTGTTCTCACAAATAACAAACCATTACAAGTGTTAGAAAATCATCTCACCCCCACTGAGATAGACTAACCTCTAACACTCTACAGCAGTATTCAAATGCAATTCAAGTCCATCACAACAACTATACAAGAGATGCAATTTCAACCAAATTCTCAAATCATAAGTAAATCATAAATTCCCAAATTTCACAATTTTTAATATAAGAGAAACATTTAAGAAACTAAGCAAGAGATCATCACAACATCATTTTATTATTCAACACAAAACACTAAGGTTTCAAAGCCAAGAACAAAGGAAGAATCAAGAGAAAAATCCATTTATCTTGAAAACTAGGGTTTTATGCTAAGAAAAGAGATTTAATGGTTATCCAACTATTACTTTGCTTAAAACATGGTGGTCTTTGCAAGGATACCAAGAAATAAAGATTTTATAGTATATATATAAGATTTAAAGTCAAAAGAATACATATAAATAAGCCCTAGCCTCAATGTAAGAGAATAGGAAGAAACCCCTACCTTAGTGTTCTTCAAAACTAGGGTTTTGATCTTCTTGAAGTGGAAATCCTCTTTGATCTTGTGTTTTATTTTTCCTTTCTTCCTCTCTAAGGTTTCCTAAGGTTAGAGATGTTGCAATGGGGCTAAATGGGACGTCCTTAGGTATTTATAGTGGAAGAAAAATCGGTTGTTTCACAACTTAAAATTTCAGATTTTTCGAAGACCTTCTGGAAGGTTTATCATCGACCTTCCAGAAGGTTTGTCATCGACCTTCTGGAAGGTTTTGTCTACTGGACAACCATTTCCATTAAACTTCTCGAAGGTTTATCCTACTGGATAAGCCTTTACCTTAACCTTCCGGAGGTTTTTCATCGACCTTCCGGAAGGTTTTGCCTGTTTTTCTATAAATCCTTCCTTCTTCATGTCCAATCCATTCCAAATCTTTCCAATTTCAACTCAAACTTATACAACATACTTTTGTTCATCAAACTTAGTTGGTACAAGTTCTATTACAACGATTTCATATATTTGCAAGCTAAAGCTAAATTCTAACTACTATTTACTCAAATTTTTTCATATTAACATTTCAAAAGAAATAATTACTTGCTATATAATAACCTATATACAAATCTAAAGATAAAAGTGTGGGGTTTACAACTACCACTACCATTATTTCCATCGTTGTTATCGCCCACCACCCTTATCATCGTCACCACCACTACTGCCACCACCACCACCCTTCATTGTCATCATCAGCCATTACCCCTGTCATCACCATCAACATTGCCACCACAACCGCTGTCGTTGCTGCTATTGCGATCACTGTTACCACAATCACTACTATTGCCACCACTACCAATATCACCACCCATCATTCCTAACCCCATTGTCATAACAAGTGACATCATCACCATCTGCTTGTGCCCAAAAGCAATGATTCACTTGTCTTCTTGTCCTTAGGGACCTCATGTCATATACTATTGCCATCACCGCCAACCTTCATCGCCACCACTAACCAACCAACCACCACCATGACTATTATTCCCCCATTACCACCTCCCCCACNCTTTACCTTAACCTTCCGGAGGTTTTTCATCGACCTTCCGGAAGGTTTTGCCTGTTTTTCTATAAATCCTTCCTTCTTCATGTCCAATCCATTCCAAATCTTTCCAATTTCAACTCAAACTTATACAACATACTTTTGTTCATCAAACTTAGTTGGTACAAGTTCTATTACAACGATTTCATATATTTGCAAGCTAAAGCTAAATTCTAACTACTATTTACTCAAATTTTTTCATATTAACATTTCAAAAGAAATAATTACTTGCTATATAATAACCTATATACAAATCTAAAGATAAAAGTGTGGGGTTTACAACTACCACTACCATTATTTCCATCGTTGTTATCGCCCACCACCCTTATCATCGTCACCACCACTACTGCCACCACCACCACCCTTCATTGTCATCATCAGCCATTACCCCTGTCATCACCATCAACATTGCCACCACAACCGTTGTCGTTGCTACTATTGTGATCACTGTTACCACAATCACTACTATTGCCACCACTACCAATATCACCACCCATCATTCCTAACCCCATTGTCATAACGAGTGACATCATCACCATCTGCTTGTGCCCAAAAGCAATGATTCACTTGTCTTCTTGTCCTTAGGGACCTCATGTCATATACTATTGCCATCACCGCCAACCTTCATCGCCACCACTAACCAACCAACCACCACCATGACTATTATTCCCCCATTACCACCTCCCCCACAACAACCACTTTGCCCTACCATAGTTATTGCCACCATCATCTCTCATTACCACTCTTTATTACTGTCAATATTCCACAGTAACCACCTTACCACCATTGTTATATACTTTTCCATTACCACTATCAATGTCACTCTAATTGCCAGTATCTAACCCCAACCAACATGATGGCGGTGGTAACAATGGTGGCATGGAGGTGGTAGGTTGTAAGTAAGGGTAATAGTAGTGATGGTTGTGGTGGGGGTGGTTTTAGTGGTAATGATGGCGGGTTGGTGATGGTGCAAGAATAGTGGCATCGGTGGTAGTAGGGTAGTTGATAAATAGTGATGGTGGTGGTAATGTCAAAGGAAGCAACGACAACATCAAGTTTGGTGGTGATGGGATGGTGGAGAAAGTGGTGGTGATTGTGCAATAGTTGTGATGGTGGTGATAGGGATAAGATAATGACGGCGAAATTGTAAAAGAGAAGGACAAAATTAAAAGGATAAAAATTTTGAGACTTCAGCTACTTGTATTTTTCAAATAATTTGATTCAATTCAATATTTAAATATCTGTAGATATCAAACAGTTTACAAATTAAAAAATTTACTATTCAACACTTAAAATTTCACATTCAATTTTCAATACTTACTTTTCATTTTTATCAAATAATACCTTATACTATCAATTATCTAAGTGGGTTCCATGAATATTACCCTCAACCAAATATATATGTATTTCATTTTAAATGAAAATGCTCATGTGCAATTGAATTTTGTGACAGAATAAAATAAATTCACATAATCTAAGTGGTAAAGTGATACAATTTTTTTTGTGAAACTAGTTACAGATGTTTGTAATTGTGACAACATGAAAACAATATTCATAATTAAAATTATAATGTGAAAAGCGTAATAATTGAAAATTTCATTTGAGATATTGTCACATGAATGATAATCGAGAAGATCAAAGAATAATTTTTGCAAAAAGATGTATGTTCTATGCCCTAGAAACACCACGTAAAAAGTTCTCAAATATAATACGCATGCTATCAAATTTGAATTGGTGCTAATGCTATAATATCTTAACAAAGCAAAATTTTCAGACAACAGTTACAAAGAGCGTCAAACCAAAATTTAAAATTTTACTTGATTGAATTTTATTTTGAATATTACAAATTTTAACTAAAAATCAAGAGCCAAATTATAGCGATGCTTCGCCGGCAGTGCTACTTTATATTCTACTCCTCTATTATGATCCTTCCTAATACTGGTTTCATCGCAGGATTACAACAAACACTACACTTTCAAATTTCTTCCTTTTAACGTTTACGAACCTTGATATCCATTCAAATTGGGGAAATCTTTTTACGAATATCACATTTTAAATTCATAGTAAGCTATGAACAGTCCAGACACGAAGCTTGAGAATTTTTTGGAGTGTGAAATAAATATTTTGAAGGTGGCAATAAGACAAGTAATCTTTTTTAGGTCTGTTAATAGGAGAAGTAGGGTCTTTAGCGTTAAAAGAGAGTTCTTTTTTGGGTCAGGCCACTTTTACAGTTACAGGAGGAGGCTATGAAATTTGAATCCGAAATCTTAAAATCAAGAAATAAAGTGGTAACTATTAGAATAACTGTTAATCTCAAAATATTAGAATGTTAGGACAATAGAATCATTAGATACCTGGCATTTGTACTAATACTAAGTCTGAAATCTTGGCGGAACATAGCACTCGTTGACCATTGACCATAAACTCTATGATTGATGGTATGAATCGTGAGGTTTAATCTTCAAGCAATTATGATTTATGCCATGGTTTTTTGATGTGAAAAAATAAGAGAACTTTTTTCATGTTCATTTTCTTTTGCCAGTCAATAAAGCAATACTCCATTTCCTTTCAATACAATAATGATGTGATTCTTTAGGAAATTGAAAGATTAAGGAGAAAGATTAAAATTATAATTTTTTAATATTAAATTATAATTTTTGAAGTGAATAAAATTTGTTAAAGACAACTGATTATAACATATTGTGATCGATTATAAAAGTTATGACTTTTAAAAATTAAATAATAATTTTAAAAATAAAGTTGCAACTTGTAAATAAAAAATTACAATGGATTGAAAAAATTCATGACCGATCATGAATTTTGTCAGACAATTATAACTTCGCCTTCAAAAAAAATATAATTTGACCATTGAAATATTTTCTATGATACCATATATTATATATTGGTATACATTGGTACTTTAAAATTACTCAAGACGAAGATGACAAAATTCTTTGGTCAAGACCACGTGAGTGGAATAGACTTGCTCCACAAACCTATGCGGAGAAGAAGATGAAAATAAAAGATCACCCTTATTGACTTTTAAGTAATGCTTTTATTGATAGTAGTTGATGGTGGTTTCACATTGGAGTCTCTCTCTCTCTCTATCTCTCTATCTCTATCTCTGCATTAGACCAAATCTATTTAAGGTCTGTTCACTGTGTACTCATACCGATACAAATAATATGTGATTACTGGCAATTATTCACTATTATATGTATTAGTTGAATTTGGATGTCACCAGCAAGTTTCGAAGTCGACCATCAAATTTTAACCTTCGCCCCAGACCATTCCACACACCATTAATCTCGTGAGAAAGCTTTGGCATATAAACATATTTACACTGGTCGGTCACAAGACAAGACATTGAAATGATAAGACAAGACATATTTTTGAGCCGTCATTAAGTCAATTAAGGACAAAATTACAACATTAGTGGAAAGTTTATGACTATAATGAACAAAATTTCAACATTAGTAAAAATTTTACAACTGTAGTAAATAAAATTACAAAATTTGTGGGAATATTTACCAAATTTGTGAGAATATTTATAACTTCAGCGGTATATTTACCAAATTTGTGGGAATATTTACAATTTCAGTGATATATTTATCAAATTTGTGAAAATTTTTATAACTTCAATGAATTCAAATATTTACAACTTTACGGGGAGATTTGATCGATCGTGGGAGATTTGATCGATCATTGAGATATATTTTATCGATCATAGGGAGATTTGATCGATCGTGGGAGATTTGATCAATACACACTTGTGTGTGCTTATTTTATGAATATTTTACAACTAATCTAATAAGATATACAATTTCAATTGATTAATTACCACTTTTATGAGAATATTTACAACTTCAATAGATTCTTTATGGGAATATTTACAACTTTATAAAGAGATTTTATAACTTCAGTGATATATTTATCAAATTTATGAAAATATTTACAACTTCAATGGTATGTTTACCAAATTTGTGGAAATATTTACAACTTCAATAGATTCAAATATTTACAGCTTTCATGGGGAGATTTAATCGATCACAAACTTACTGTTTTTCAAAAAAATTAAGGGGAGACTACCTTCAACCTTGCGATAGATCACAAGATCTTAGGATAGATCGCAAATATTTTTGTAGATAAAAAAAAATAATAATTTTGATATATTCTAAAAAATAATAATAAATTTTAAAAAAAATTAAAATTAAATTTTTATCAAACATATTTTTGATAGATTAATTACACATATTTTATTTACTACTTTTATGGGAATATTTATAATTTGAATGAATTTTTTATGGGAATAATTACAATCTCAGTGGTATGTGTTACAAAATTTATTTGTTTAATTGATCTTTCAGAAATATGTTTAATAAAAATTCAATTTTAAATTTTTAAATTTTTTTTTTAAATTTATCGTTTTTTTTAAAAAAAATTTAAAATTGAATTTTTATTAAACATATTTTAAAATTGAATTTTGAAAAATAGATCAAATTGTTGTTTGATCTATCAAATTCTTGTGATAGATCATAAACACTCATAAAATTTTTTCCACTATTGTTGTAAATTTTTTCCACTATTGTTATAAAATTTTTCACTAATAGTGTAATTTGTACCATTATTGTGGTAATTTTTTCACTACTCTTGTAAATTTTTCATTAATGTTGTAACAGAACAATCATAAAGAGAGAGAGAGAGACAGAAAGTCCATGATAGTAATGAATCCATTGAAGTTGTAAAGATTTTTACAAATTTGGTAAACATACCACTGAAGTTGTAAATATTCCCACAATTTTGGTAAATATTCCCACAAATTTAATGGTAGGTTTACTAAATTTATGGTATATTTACAACTTCAGTGGTATATTTACTAAATTTGTGAAAATATTTACAACTTCAATGGTATATTTATCAAATTTGTGAAAATCTTTACAACTTCAATGGATTCATTAATAGTCTATGATCGATCAAATATATGTTTAATCGATCATGGACTTTCTGTCTCTCTCTCTCTCTACACCACAAATTTGGTGAGAATATTTACTAAATTTGTGGGAATATTTACAACTTTAGTGGTATATTTATTAATTTTATGGGAATATTTACAACTTCAATGGTATGTTTACCAAATTTGTAAAAATTTTTACAACTTCAATGGATTCAAATATTTACAAATTCATGGGGAGATTTGATCGATCACAAACTTACTGTTTTTTAAAAACATTTGGTGGAGACTACTTCAAAACTTGTGATAGATCACAAGATTTTAGGATAGATCGCAAATATTTCAGAGATAAAAACAAATAATAATTTTGATCTATTACAAATAATAATTTTGATATATTCTAAAAAATAATAGTAAATTTTTAAAAAAAAATTAAAATTGAATTTTTACTAAACATATTTTTGATAGATCAAATACACATTTTTTTAAATTTGTTTTTAAATTTATCCATTTTTAAAAAAAAATTTAAAATTGAATTTTAACTCAAATTTTAAAATTGAATTTTGAAAAATCCAATTTTTATAAAAAATATTTTATAAAAAAATTTGATTTAAAATTTGATTTAAAAATTGATTTTATAAGTTTTCAAAAAAAAATGTAAAAAAAATATGTGTAATTGATCTATCAAAAATATGTTTAATAAAAATTCAATTTGAAATTTTTTTAAAAATTTATTATTATTTTTTTGAATATATCAAAATTATTATTCGGAATATATCGAAATTATTATTATTTTTATCTCCAAAATATTTGCGATTTATCCTACGGTCTTGTGATTGATCACAAGGTTGAAGTAGTCTTCCCCAATTTTTTTTGAAAAACAGTAAGTTTGTGATCGATCAAATCTCCCCACAATCGATCAAATCTCCCTATGAAGTTGTAAATATTTGAATACATTGAAGTTGTAAAAATTTTCACAAATTTGGTAACACATACTTTTGAAGTTGTAAATATTTTCACAAATTTGGTAAATATACAACTGAAGTTGTAAATATTCTCATAAAAAATCTATTGAAGTTGTAAATATTCTTATAAAAGTTGTAATTGATTCATTGAAGTTGTATATCTTCTTGGATTAGTTGTAAAATATTCATAAAATAAGCACACACAAGTATGTATTGATCAAATCTCCCCATGATCGATCAAATATATCTCCATGATCGATCAAATCTCCCTACGATTGATCAAATCTCCCTATGAAGTTGTAAATATTTGAATCCATTGAAATTGTAAAGATTTTTATAAATTTGATAAGCATAGCACTAAAGTTGTAAATATTCTCACAAATTTGGTAAATATTCCCACAAATTTTGTAATTTTATTCATTACTGTTGTAAAATTTTCACTAATGTTGTAATTTTGTTCACTATAATCGTAAACTTTCCACTAATGTTGTAATTTTGCCTTCAATTGACTTACTCAAAAATATGTCTTATCTTGTCATTTCAATGTCTTGTCTTGTTACTAACCGGTGTAGATATGTCATAAATTTAATAAACATACTATTAATGTTGTAATTTAAAACTTTTAGTATGATACCGAAATTTTCTATGGATGTACCGTAGCCTTGTCCATTATTCACACGAGAATACACAGCTGAAGTGGGTTGTTTGGTTGAGTACTGGGTTTTTTTGATTGCTGGAGATTTTCGAAGATCACTATCTAATTCCATCGTCATCATCGCCTTTTGTGAAATACGGATCTAACTTTTGGTATTGGCTGACCCAAATAGGTTGGTAAGACCAAATGGTATACCAAGTTAATAGTTGGATTAGTAATGATCTGTTTGAAAAGATAAAAAGTAAAAAATATTAAAAATATGAAAGATATATTTTTTATCCTAAAAGTAAAAATGATACACTTTTTTTTCTTTTATGGTTGGTACAATAGATGAAAAATAAAAATAATTAAATTTTTTTTTGTGCTTGGTAAGATGGAATTTAAATTTAAAAATTTAAAATTTTATATTTTAATTTTTTTAAAAAGTATACATACATATTTTATTATTTTACTTATATATGAAATTAATGTATATATCAAAGGATATATAGACAAAGAGTAATGCTATATGGACTTAAAAATTAGACTTGATAATCTCAACTATTTATTTTAACACAAATAATTAACTTTTCATCGACTTTCCTTCCAATTTTAGAGGGATTAATTTTTATAAGTTGGAAGGAAAGTTTATCCATCTATTTTTTCATAATTTATTAATTCCTTACTAAACAGTATGTTTTATCTATTTCTCAAACTTTCTATGCTTTCAACTTTTTATTCTTTCATTTTTTCATCATACCAAACGAAACATAAGTTCCAGTTACCCTCAAAAATTGTTATGTGATTTCGCAAATATTTTAATACACAACATTATTTTTAATATGTGTCTTTTCATGTACCATAAAAATACCTTATTGAGCGAAACCTACGATTTGTATTCAACATAGGATGATTTAGGTTAGTCATTGTTAATAATTTTTCCCATTGAAATTAAACCAACATTAGTCAATGCTAATATAAATGTCATCAAAACAAAAAGTATGGATTTTGATTAACATCTTGTTATCATCATGATCAAGAACCACGATCAAGATGCACAAACCTGGAGATTAGTAAAATACCAATTTAAAAGTCGAATAAAGTTATTCAAATTTAATTTATTAACTTAATTAACTAAAATTGTTTGACTGACGATGGCACAGTCAACATTGAGACGTGTTGTTAAGTTAATGATGAGTGATAATTAAATACATAAATTACATCAACAAATTAAATTCAAGTCTCATTACTCTTAAAATTATCATATCATGTTTGAGACTTAGGATTTTTTGACCAAGAAGCAAAGACCATCTCGTGAGGCAGTAAATAATCAAACAGTAATGTTAAGTTGTTTAAGTTTTAGAACTAAATTTAGAACTCAAATGACATGAAATCATATTATTTGAAGTCTTTATTGAGTTTCAAATGATATATTATAAAAAAATTTATATTAACTGCCGTGTCATTTAAGTTTTAAATTTAATCTTAAAATTTGATGAATGTATTATCAAAAGTTGAGTCCAGCGATCACGCTTACCTCTGAAAAACGTTTCAGTCATAAGCAATGGTGTTTCCTGGAAGTAGCTCATTCCTTGTCCTTAAGTCTCTTTCTGTCTCTGTCTCTGTCTCTGTCTCTGTCTCTCTCCCTCTCACTATGGTCAACATTCAAAANATTTTATTATTTTACTTATATATGAAATTAATGTATATATCAAAGGATATATAGACAAAGAGTAATGCTATATGGACTTAAAAATTAGACTTGATAATCTCAACTATTTATTTTAACACAAATAATTAACTTTTCATCGACTTTCCTTCCAATTTTAGAGGGATTAATTTTTATAAGTTGGAAGGAAAGTTTATCCATCTATTTTTTCATAATTTATTAATTCCTTACTAAACAGTATGTTTTATCTATTTCTCAAACTTTCTATGCTTTCAACTTTTTATTCTTTCATTTTTTCATCATACCAAACGAAACATAAGTTCCAGTTACCCTCAAAAATTGTTATGTGATTTCGCAAATATTTTAATACACAACATTATTTTTAATATGTGTCTTTTCATGTACCATAAAAATACCTTATTGAGCGAAACCTACGATTTGTATTCAACATAGGATGATTTAGGTTAGTCATTGTTAATAATTTTTCCCATTGAAATTAAACCAACATTAGTCAATGCTAATATAAATGTCATCAAAACAAAAAGTATGGATTTTGATTAACATCTTGTTATCATCATGATCAAGAACCACGATCAAGATGCACAAACCTGGAGATTAGTAAAATACCAATTTAAAAGTCGAATAAAGTTATTCAAATTTAATTTATTAACTTAATTAACTAAAATTGTTTGACTGACGATGGCACAGTCAACATTGAGACGTGTTGTTAAGTTAATGATGAGTGATAATTAAATACATAAATTACATCAACAAATTAAATTCAAGTCTCATTACTCTTAAAATTATCATATCATGTTTGAGACTTAGGATTTTTTGACCAAGAAGCAAAGACCATCTCGTGAGGCAGTAAATAATCAAACAGTAATGTTAAGTTGTTTAAGTTTTAGAACTAAATTTAGAACTCAAATGACATGAAATCATATTATTTGAAGTCTTTATTGAGTTTCAAATGATATATTATAAAAAAATTTATATTAACTGCCGTGTCATTTAAGTTTTAAATTTAATCTTAAAATTTGATGAATGTATTATCAAAAGTTGAGTCCAGCGATCACGCTTACCTCTGAAAAACGTTTCAGTCATAAGCAATGGTGTTTCCTGGAAGTAGCTCATTCCTTGTCCTTAAGTCTCTTTCTGTCTCTGTCTCTGTCTCTGTCTCTGTCTCTCTCCCTCTCACTATGGTCAACATTCAAAATGTTTTACCCTGACTAGAGACGCCCTTATCTAAGGATTCAAGATGAGGCTGGTTCTTCCTTTTCTTCACAAAAGACTGGAGAGAGCAGGAGTGATCACCACCCAAAGCCAAGCATGAGTGATACAACACCAGCTTTTACTGAATGGTTACAATTCTATCAAACAACGCAGCCTAGCCCGGAGGTCCCTCTGTCTGGACTCTCAAATGCTACTGCAGTGGTCACAAGCCCCACCGGAGAAAACAAGATGACCCCAGTCACCCCACCCACTTCAATAACAGGTGGTGGCGATCTGAGCCCCAGGGCCAGCATAGGAAAACCGGCCCGAAGAAGGTCTAGAGCTTCGAGGAGGACACCAACAACCCTCCTTAATGCCAGCGCCACCAATTTCCGAGCACTTGTACAACAATTTACTGGCTGTCAGAGTTCATTCTCTTCTTCATCTGGGTCTCAGAGTGGTCCATTCAACTTGAATTTTGCAGCAACTAATGAGCAGAATTACTATGGTACAACTTCCACGACGGCCACCTCCGGGCTCAACCATTATAGTCAACCAAATCCGTGGCACGAACAGCAGCATCAACAACAACAACAACAACAACAACTGTATCCGAACCAACGTTATATGTTCTCATCTGTCAACAATAACAATGATGCCGTTCCTTCAGCATATGGTAACCCTACACCTAATACATGGAGTTCACACAACTATGTTATGGCGAATAATCCTTCACATGAACTTGCTGGAGATTCTACTTTCAATGGAGAGAGGAATGATGATCACTCCAGCTTTGGATGTTGGGATCAGGCATTCAGTCGTCATTAATCACTGCAGCTTCCGGTATTGGTGATGTAAATTTTCATCTTTTCCCATTCTTTGCATGTGGGATAAAGTTTCGCATATTAAGTCTTCCTAATCCAGCAACAGTGGGAATCTCCTACATTAGTTGTTTTTTGTTTGGACTTCACAAGTCTTTTCTGTTAACCAATTTAATGTACGTTATTCTAAGAGGTCTCTTAAAATTGTTTCATCTCTTCTATGTCTGTATAAGTACCAGGGGTGGCCAAGATAATTCGAGGCCTAAGAGGCAAATCTAAATGATGCCTTTTATTTTTATATTAATATTTTTTATTTAAAATTTATATTTCTCAATTTTTAATATACAAAAGTATTAATTAAATATCTTAATTGAAGTGTTTTTTTTTTTTTGTAAAATTTCCTTAAAAATTTTCAATTTAAAAAAAATTAAAACATCAATTTGATAAAAACTATCATGTTGCAAANCTTTTCCCATTCTTTGCATGTGGGATAAAGTTTCGCATATTAAGTCTTCCTAATCCGGCAACAGTGGGAATCTCCTACATTAGTTGTTTTTTGTTTGGACTTCACAAGTCTTTTCCTGTTTACCAATTTAATGTACGTTATTCTAAGAGGTCGCTTAAAATTGTTTCATCTCTTCTATGTCTGTATAAGTACCAGGGGTGGCCAAGATAATTTGAGGCCTCAGAGGCAAATCTAAATGATGCCTTTTATTTTTATATTAATATTTTTTATTTAAAATTTATATTTCTCAATTTTTAATATACAAAAGTATTAATTAAATATCTTAATTGAAGTGTTTTTTTTTTTTTGTAAAATTTCCTTAAAAATTTTCAATTTAAAAAAAAATTAAAACATAAATTTGATAAAAACTATCATGTTGCAAAAAAAAAATTGAGATTGAAAAAATATTTTTAAAATATCATGGTCTAATTATTTTAATTTAAAATCTGTTCTTTAGTGAGAAAATAAATGTTACATGAGAACAGATATTCAAGTAAATAGGGAATGAAAGAGAGGGTGTTCGTGTAATGTGAGGGGAGAGAGAAAGAGAGGTGAGATAGAAATATGTTTGAAACTTTTTAGTTGTTTGTGTTTGTTTCCACTGTTTGTGGGGAGAGAGAGAGAGAGAGAGAGAGAGAGAGAGAGATTCGAGTTGACATTTCATTAGGTTTTTTTTTTTCAAAAACTATTTTTTTCTTNAGAGAGAGAGAGAGAGAGAGAGAGAGAGATTCGAGTTGACATTTCATTAGTTTTTTTTTTTTTTTTCAAAAACTATTTTTTTCTTTTTTGGGTTTTGAAAATTGTGGATTGGATTGATGGACCCAATCTAATTTGTTTAATTTGGGTTGAACTTATATCCTAACAGGCTTTTTTTGTAGGCTTGAATTGTTATATATTTAAAAGTTTTTGATTTGGGCTATTTTTGTACTTACGAATTATGAGGCCCTATTATATTTGAAAGTGGGGCCTAACATTAATCCATAAGCATACACATTTTTCAAGAGTCAATATCTTAGTAAATATTCTCTTCCAAATCCGCTTATCTACGGAATTTTGATGAGATCTAGAGCACTACTACTGATATGATCGTAGCCTAATCCATCAACATACAACGTATCTTCATCCGTTTCAAAGATTATTACTTGCCTAAAAAATATATCCAAACTCTATGCTTTATATACACCGGATAGACCGACTTCTAATCAATACAATTTTTTTCCTCGTTGATTAATACAATTGCTTAATGTATATTAGCATATCGGTGATTGTATTGTTCAATAGCTAATTAAGTTCATGTAGAATTACATGTGCTTTAACATACATTCTATAATATATAAAACAATCAAATTCTTAGGAGGGGATTGAGAACCCTTTCCTCCAATTATTCTAATTGTTAAGAATTTTGAACTAATAAATTGTCCATCCTTCAATCATATTCTACAAATGTCTCCAATAACTACCCTAACTAACTGCTTATAAACTCTCTCTAACCACCACTTATTTTATATACTTTTTAAAAATAAAATTTTATAATTTAATAATTCCTACAATATTCTTGCTAACTTATTATAAAATAATGGGTAAGAGAGAGTAAAGGATGAAGAAAAGAAATGAGTGGAGAAGGGATGGCCAATTGTGATGTAGACCCCCAGTCCAGAAAGCCTCAAAATCCATTTTGTTGGACAGATAGATAACACTTTTGGAAATGAAGGATCCCAAGCCATGCCTGGTCCTTCTCTTAGTTGTGTTCCTTACCCCTCCCATCCGTCAGTACAAAAAAGGAAAAGAGAACGTTGATGGAAAAAACTGGTACCTTTGATTGGCAATGATATGACTAATCGCGATTGCCTTCCCCGTATTACAGGCATAATGAATTACTAAGAGGATCTGGACACGGATATGTTACCGGCCTAAGTTTTTCCGCATTCATGTCAATAATATTTGAGTCTTAGAGGTTGAAGAAGTCTTTATACATACTCTGGGTAGTTTCCTTGACGATGACCAGTAGAACTGGGGTCTAAGTGAAATCTCTAGAAAATCTTCTTAGATGGTGCTCTATAACTTTATACCTTAACTCCAACCTCACAATGCCAATCCACGATTTGAGATTGGTTAGTGCAAATGAGAACTCAATTTTTTATATAGTCCTTTGGTCTTATAATGTGTGGCTAGCATCGATGCATGTGTAATTTATCTCTGGTGATATGGATGGAGTTGATGAAGTAGTGTAATTTATCTCTGGTGATCTGTGCAGATTAGTTAAGAATTCTCTCATCTGCAGACTATGCTTCTTCAAGGATGTCCAATACTATTGAAAGAGAGAGTAAAATACGATCTTGTTCCATGGAAATTATCCAGCACAAAGTACGATTATATGGTTTATGACATGATTGATAACGGTAGGAGATCCTTCTCAAAGATCTAAGAGATGAGTTACGTCTCAAACTTCATGCAGATATTGGTCAAATTTTGATCTCAAGAAAAATGGAAGAGATAAAACATTCCCATTTCTAATTTTTCACCATTCCTTAAACACAATAGTTGATGAACTTAAATGCTCCATCATTAAGATCTACTAGTTTTAGTACATATATATATATATATATTTTTTTTTTTTTGTGAGTGAAAAATATAAATCACTTCCTGTATATTTTACTCAATTTTAATTAATGGTAGATTGACAACTATGTAGTGGGACCCACTAATGTATAACCTATGGTACGAGGGCAATGTTTTACTAGAATCCAAAAAGGAACAACCACTTGAATGTTTGGCATTGAGAAGAACGAAGTGAAAATGTATTTTAGAAGATGCAAATCCATGGGAAAAGCAAGGCGCTGCTTCAGGACATTTACTTGTACAAAATCTGAGTGTTGGGCAAATCAGTCAAAGTTGTGAATAGAGACTATTGCAAATTGAAATAACGTTCAAAGAGTCATGAAGAAGCCAGCATTTTCCACTCAACATAATTTTCTGCCAGAATGCAGGCAACAGCTTGACTTAGAGTGACAAAAGGGCAAAGGTGTAGGGGATGAATTTGGGTCCATTAGAATCTTTCTTGCTTTTATGACTGGCTTATTATATCTTTCCTTTGGCCAAAATTTTCGGCTGACACATTCATGCTTTCAAAATACCTGATGACTTTCGGCAATTCAAAATTACCGTCCAGCCAATCTTAAGTTTTAAATAATTCATATATCTTACTGTAGTTTACTTTAATTTCAATGTTAATATCTATATTTTTAACTCTGTAAATTAAGCCCTTCAACTTTCAAGTGTGCTTTCATTGAGACCAATGCATAATTTATTTTCCAATTGATTACTAATATGGAAAATAGGAAGTGGCAAACGAACTTGTTTCCAAGAAAAAAAATTGGCACATCTATCATTTCCCTACATCTGTCATCTATCATTGAATTCTAGTTAAAGGTAAAGTAAATCAACTTTTGCATTGTGACTGGCCAGCACCGCCATAGAAACCACTTTTTCAGTGATCTATAATTTTTCTTGAAATCAGTTAATTGTTGTTTCTCTAAAAAATTTTGTTATCGATGGAGTAAACTTGACCGATAGATAATTTTCAAGTAATTTGTTTGTGATGGGTTCAATTGTCTAATTTCTGAACTTTCTTGGATGAAATTTAAGGGGACAATCGCACAATACAATGAACTCAAAAAATAAATTTTCTTAATTAATCCAGTCAAAGAGATTTCAAATATAGAAAAAAATGAATTAGCAGCCTTAATTATAGCAGTAATTATTTTCTAAAACTAATCTAAAAACTACTTCTAAAAATGTCCAGATCGTGGGTCTTATGGGAGGTTTGAATGTGCCCTACAACTTCTCCATTGTCTGTCTTTTATAGCCACTATCTTCGACAGTTCTATCTTCATCTACGATTATCTAGNAAACTAATCTAAAAACTACTTCTAAAAATGTCCAGATCGTGGGTCTTATGGGAGGTTTGAATGTGCCCTGCAACTTCTCCATTGTCTGTCTTTTATAGCCATTTATCTTCGACAGTTCTATCTCCATCTACGATTATCTGGCTAGTAACTCCCAAGTAGTTACTTCTCCTTTTAAAACAAGGTTGTAGCTGATCATTTCTCACCTTTCTTCAAATTCTGCCACTTGGCCTTCTCTTCACGCCTTTAGATTTGCAAGATGTCAATGTATCTAGCATTCCTATATTTTATATTTTAGATCCAACAATGTCCCCCTCATTTAATTGGATNTTGTAGCTGATCATTTCTCACCTTTCTTCAAATTCTGCCACTTGGCCTTCTCTTCATGCCTTTAGATTTGCAAGATGTCAATGTATCTAACATTCCTATATTTTATATTTTAGATCCAACAATGTCCCCCTCATTTAATTGGGTTTAATCTTAATTAACTCAAATAAATGGACAACCGTGACTGTTGTTCTCTTTAAACACCTATTTAAAGGATTTGATGGCTGAACTATTCACTTTACCTTTGCTTTCTTTTGCTTCATTCTCTCTTGTGATTCTCTTCCTAACAGTCTATATGGCTCCAAAGAAACATAACCGTTCATCGTCAACCTCCTCTTGAATCCCTTTTTTGCCAAGATTCTCCATTGAAATTAAGCAAACCACACATGACTCTATAGATCAAAGGGTTTTTGTTCCTACCCCCCAGTTCAAGTGGGGTTTTTGTCCTTGGTCCTTCTTTCAAGTCGTATGTCTGTTAAGGATTCTCAAACTATTATCCTGTTCATGAAGGAGAAACCCTAATGTGGAACCAATCTCAACTCCTATGGAAGTCTTGGGGTCAAGGAACTAACCTACTTCATTTGTGGAACAATCTTGACCAACGCTAGGTCAATTGGGTTGCAAAAATGGAAGTCCATTATGCCCCTCANGGGGTCAAGGAACTAACCTACTTCATTTGTGGAACAATCTTGACCAACGCTAGGTCGATTGCATTGCAAAAATGGAAGTCCATTATGCCCCTTAGTGGAGATGTTCAAGTATTTTTGAGATGATCAAACACTCTACCTATGATACATATTCACATGAATAAGTGGTTAATCGGTGCAGTCACATGCTTCTGGTCCCAGTTATGCAATGCTATGCTTCTTCTTATTGGCATAATGTCTTCAACAACATTGGACAATGTTCATCTAATAGGATTTCCATCGACGGGTATGAAAGTAAATGCTTTCTTTTCTATTGATACTGGTTGCGATTTCGTCATCTCTTCTAGNGTTATGCAATGCTATGCTTCTTCTTATTGGCATAATGTCTTCAACAACATTGGACAGTGTTCATCTAATAGGATTTCCATCGACGGGTATGAAAGTAAATGCTTTCTTTTCTATTGATACTGGTCGCGATTTCGTCATCTCTTCTGGCATAGGATATAACGACCTCATTAACTATTTCTTTGCCTCTCAATCTCCTACCCCTCATTTGTAAAACAAGTTGCCTTTCGTCTACATTGGCTTTGTCAATTCGTCATGTGTGTCGCTGGCTTTAAGGTGACCAAGGAATATGTTGGAGTGGCCATCCAACTACCTAACAAGAAAAAGCTTGCCTTAGCTCCTTTTGTCTTAGGGTCGCTGTATAGATACCTTTTCAATATGACTAAAAATAGCATCATTGTCAATTTTAGGGGCCTTTTCTGGCTTTTCCAAGCCCGGCTCTGCTCTTACTTCTCTGCGGTCTAGCCCCTTGAAACCTTACATGACCTCAAATATTGATCCGCGAACTATGCCTATTGATTTCTGTCTGCCTAGTCCTATACACTGAAAATACTTTGACTCTTACTTTAGGACCTTCTTTACTCTAAGTAAAGATAGAGTAGATTCCCTATACACCGCTTTCTCTGATCTCTTCTATTTTTTCCCTCTTCTTAAGGAATTCTTTGATGACCTAGAAAGTACCTTGGATGAAGCCAAAGTGTTGTGACGCCTCTTTTGGGGTAGTGTCTTGTTGTCTTGTTATCTTTACATTGGAGGTTCTGCATCCGCCTTCAAGTTTTTTAGTTAGAGTTTTGAAAGCTATAGTCCCAACTAGTTTGCTAGGAAATTTGGTCTAACCCAATACGCATCCTTCCATCAAGAAGCCTGCAGGCGAAAGGATGAAGATAAAGTCCAATGTTTTGGTCTAGCAAATCTTCCAAGCCTATGAAAAGCTACTACGATCTTTCCAATTTTTTCACTTCATTTCTAGTCCATCCCAATCTTCCTTCTACTTAGAGTGGTGGTAGAGCATTTTAGCTTTAATCTTTGTCCATCCCATTGTTGAGTATGTGTCTAGACTGAGTTTCAAAAATCAGTGGATAAGTGAGACTTATGTCAGTTGAAAGAAGAAAACAATCGAAATTCTTGCTGCTAGCCCTTCTCCTCCTGCCCNTTTAATCTTTGTCCATCCCATTGTTGAGTATGTGTCTAGACTGAGTTTCAAAAATCGGTGGATAAGTGAGACTTATGTCAGTTGAAAGAAGAAAACAATCGAAATTCTTGCTGCTTGCCCTTCTCCTCCTGCTCACCCAAACAAAGGTAAAACTATCTTAATTGAAGAACCAAAAAATAAAAGGCAGCAAGGCTCTTCCCCAAAATTACTACAATCTGCCATCGATGTACACGACACTGCCACTCATTTTCAAAGAAAGTGAAACTTCTTAGCAGTTGCTGAAGTGCCCATGGTCACTACTGCGATGAGCAAGGAATTAAGGAAAATCCTCTCATTCCCAGTATGAAAAATGTTCCCCCTCCTTTAAATGTCCAAAAAGAAACAACTCCTATATGGGCACCTTCATTGCCCATACCNCTACAATCTGCCATCGATGTACACGACACTGCCACTCATTTTCAAAGAAAGTGAAAACTTCTTAGCAGTTGCTAATGTGCCCATGGTCACTACTGCGATGAGCAAGGAATTAAGGAAAATCCTCTCATTCCCAGTATGACAAATGTTCCCCCTCCTTTAAATGTCCAAAAAGAAACAACTCCTATAGGGGCACCTTCATTGCCCATAACAACTAACTCCTCTTTTGAGAGGAACCAAGAGATAATCCTATACCCTTTAGATAGTGGGGACATACTGATCAGAAAACTCATCCCTAAATCCAAGCAAACTGGCAAGAGGTTCAAAGTGGCTACTAAGATAAGAATCATATCTTCCAAGTTCCCCACTCTCTTCCACTTTTAGTATGTCTTCTAATCTTCTTCTTGCAAAGGGAAAACAGAGGACTAGTTGTGCTATAATAACACAATAGTCCTAAGCACCCTCCCTCACCTCCTTCAAGGCAAGAGGATAATACTTTTTTGAAGGATCAAGGGGACAACACAATGGTGACCATAGTATTTGCCACTTTTGTGAGCCAATTCATCCCCCTTCAATCGATAAATATTTGGCAGGACCCCTCTTCTGTGGCTGATATCGAATCTGAGGAACCTACTTATGAATATCTTATCATTCCAACCTCAATGCTCCAAGTTGAGGGTCTAATCAATTCTCCTCAACTTGAAACCTCTTAGGAAAAACCTCTCAACAATTCAAGCCCATTCATAAGGAGGTTGTCTGTGGAGGTTCCATTATTCCAATGCTTCCCAGTGATCCTATGGCTAAACTCGATGGCCAAATAGATCAACTGAAGAAATCTTTGCCATCTGCCTCTTCTATGAACCAGGTAACTTTCCAATAGTCGTTCTATTTCCTTGTTTTTCCTTACATTAGTTCACTAACCCCTTTTTCCTTTGACAGTTAGTACCTGAATCTGCATCTCACACATCAATATTTNTTTTCCTTACATTAGTTCACTAACCCCTTTTTCCTTTGACAGTTAGTACCTGAATTTGCATCTCACACCTCAATATTTGACTTTGACATCGAGGCTATCTATCAAAAAGCAAATGAGTTGTTAAAGGTAGTTGATTTTGTATCTACCTCTAATATCTGTCTCCCACCCATCGAAGAATCTCTAAAACAAGAATTCTCGCTCTTCTTTAAACTACTACAGATTTCCTTTGAGCAACTCCTTTTGGCCGATCTCTCTATTGTGAGTTCTTGCCTGACCAAGATTTATGCGGCTTCATCCATCTATTTCACAGAATAGCAACAACAACAAGTGGCCTACATGATTACTCATCTTTAGATTAAAATCTCTTAAGCCCGTTNTTCTTGCCTGACCAAGATTTATGCGGCTTCATCCATCTATTTCACAGAATAGCAACAACAACAAGTGGCCTACATGATTACTCATCTTTAGATTAAAATCTCTTAAGCCCGTTATTTTCAAGATAAAGTGAGGACGAAGCTAGGATTCATTGACTCTGTGAAAGAATTTGATCCTCAACTTACTTTGAACAAGGAAAGTGAGGAGAAGTTAAAGCAACAAGATGCCATCTCATAGCAGGAAGAGACATAGGTGAGAGAGAGAGAATATTGAAGGTGATGGAGCATAGAACTAGAATAAGGCAAGAAAGGGAAAAACTGCTCTTGAGTACCAAGGAATTGTTGGCCAATTACCAAGATGGAAGGGGCAAATTATTGGCTGCAGTAGAAAGCTTGAAACATGCCCAATAACAACTTAGGTTGCTATCAAATGAATGGGACACCTTCCAGCTTTATTTCCTTTTATGAAGCCATGTAGCCTTAGTGCCCCTTTTTTCTGTCTCCTACTCTGCACAATGTAACTTGGCCACTAGGTCTCTTTATATACAATTTTTTTTTTCTTTTTGTTTGTATTCCATATGTTTTTGTTTGGTTTCATTTTGTACAGTAAGGTTACTTCATTACTTCCAAGGAACCATGTGGCTTTTGGTGACCCCACTCAACTGTAAACTAGCCATCAGGTCTTTTGATTAATATATAAAACATCTTTATGGCCCACAAATTGATTCATTACATGACCGAAGTATTTAAAACCATTTAATAGTGGTTAATGTAATAAAGGAATACAAACTAAACTTTCTATTCCTTGTCTAAGAGAGATACAATTGAAATAAAACTTTTACAATAGAGGAAAATACACTTAGGGTTACCCCAAACACTAAGTGGCTAGTCTCTAATTCCATGTGGCTTTTCTTGGAGGCTTCAAGAAGTATTTTCCTGATTTTTTGACAACCCTGCTGGTGTACAACAAATATCCAAATCTTTTTTTGCACCCATTTCTCTTAGTTTTTGNACTTTGGGTACTAAACATGGTGCTAGCTCTCATCATGAACTTCTGGGGGATTCACCATTGTAGATCCAGCTTTTGTGATGATTTCAAATCTCCCCTTCCTCTTCTGGGTTTTCNGCTACTAACTAAGTGCTTTCTTCCACATCTCCTTCCAGTTGGTTTGGTTATCCTAGCCTAGTCTTGAATGCTTCAAGTAGAGCCAATATCATGTTGCATCATCTTTGAGAAGAGGTTCTATGTACTCAAAGGCCATCAGTTCCTCATCTAAAAGCATGCCCTTATCTTCCTCTACTTTCTCTTTTCCCTTGGCTAATGAACTCTCTAATACCTTATCTATTTCTCCTTCAGAAAGATCCAATATTTGCTTGAATTCTACAATCTTCTGATAAACAATGGCTTGATTTGTTTGAACCTCCCTAATCTCCTTTTGTTGCTCTTGTCCAAATAGAATTATTATTTCCCATCGATGGACTTGTCCTTGAATAAGCTTCAAGGAGAGTAGGGTTCTGTCTTCTCATTTAGGCAGCAAACTTCCTCTACTTTTTCTGAATTATGTTAAGATTATAGTACCTTGCCCCAAATGGGAACTTTGGGTACTAAACATGGTGCTAGCTCTCATCATGAACTTCTGGGGGATTCACCATTGTAGATCCAGCTTTTGTGATGATTTCAAATCTCCCCTTCCTCTTCTGGGTTTTCTACTCTTGGCGTTCTTGCCTTCTGATTTTCTGCCAGACACTTTCTTTGGCTATTAATGGTCTAATAAAATGGTCCATCCATTGTCCTTTTTCTCACCTAGTTTGGCCTTGGTGACTAGTGCTTCTTGCATCCTTCTTGATATTAGGAAAATAATGGGGACCATGCTAGTACCTTTCCTTCATCTAAAAAATGTATGGGTCTGTACCATTGAATATTTTTTCAAAGACATTATAGATCTGCGCATCTCTTTCACCCCTAGTGCTATATTGGAGTCCCTTATTAGTGAACTTCCTTATCACATCATCCAATGATATTGCATTTGGCTTGGCTATTTCCTTTACAAATTTAAAGAACATAAGCAATGGCTCTTCCTCCCTAGGACCAAGTCTCCTATGAATTGGCATTCTCATCTTAGGGAGAATTCTTTTTGTGCCAACTAACAAACTGGCAACCTTCTTGTCTCCCTACAAATTAGCAGAAACCATATTAATATTTATTTCCTTGGGGAAAGAGTCTTTATCTACCCCTACGGTTTCTTATTCTTTTGTGGCATTTTTAAGCATCATTTTTTGGATTAAATCCTCCACATGATTTTGGAAAGTGATACAATTTTTAGTTGAGTGCCTAAATCAATTATGCCATTTACAATATTCTTTTCTTTTTCTTTCCTTTTTGGGTGGGATACTATGTTCTTGAGATAGGATAATTAATTTTTGGTTGATCATCTCATCAAAGAGAGCATCACCCATTGATAAATCAAATGAATACTGCCTAGAGATTGAGGGTGCATCCTTTTTGAAATGAAGACTAAATGGCATGTCGATAGAGTCTTCAATCTTTTTTATGGTATCACAATTGATTGGTATTTTCCTTATGATATGTGCCACATCTATCTCAACTTCTCCATCGAAGTCTTGCAAATAAGTCTCTAATGAATTGTTTTTCCTTTGTTGCTCCTCTCTAGGCAACATCTCTTATCTAGTAGCCCTTGTTGACAGTTCAAAGAGATCCTTGAACTCCATTCCTTCGAATTTCTTTGTTAATTAAAAAGCCATTTTGGGCCAATTTTACTAATTCCATTTTAGGCAGATAAACATGCATCTATTTTTGGCCTTCTTGAATTTGTTGACGTACTACTCTACAGGTTTATTTGACCTTTGTCTTAGGCTTGAAAAATCTGTAGTTAACCCTCTAGTTTATTTCTAAAGAATTGAGCATGAAATTGCTCTTTCGTCTCTTTCCATGTTTGGATTTAGTTGGGAGGCAAATTTATGAACCAAGCAAAGGTTGTTCTTGTTAATAACTATGGGAATAACTTCATTCTAAATTCCCATTGTTCCTAACTTCCCCACATTGGAAGGTGAATCTGCGGACGTGTTCTATTTTATATTTGATGCTCTTCGCCAGAGGAAAGGAATTTTGGGATTTCATATCCTCTTGGGAATTCCTCATAGTCAATCGATGGTGGGTAAGGTTTTCTAAACACAGGTCTCTCAGTTTTTCTAAGTCTAGGGCCATAAAGGTCTTGAATCATTTCTACTAGTTGATTTCTATTGCAAGGCATGTTCTGGTGGATCTCATTGTGTTCAGCTTGGTCAAGGGATTTCCCTACCTTGGATTGAATTCTTCCATGGGCTCCATTAGAGGCTTGAAATGCTTCTCATGCCTCTTATAAGAAATTTAGGGGCCATCCTTGGCCCATTCCTTCCCATAGGATTCCTTCATAGGAAGAAATTTTGGAATACTTCAATAGGTTCCCCACCGAACACAATGTTGAAGTGATTTTGGTGTGATGGTGGTGGCCTTTGATTTTCTATAGGAAACACCACATGACTGATATTTCCCTTTTCCATCACTTGGTTTTTAATCATAGTGTGTGATTTCAGATTAATTGGTCCTAACCTTGGTGTCTGGGCATTCATTAACTCATGCATGACATTAACTAACTCTTGGCTAATACTAGAATTGGGATTGTGCAATACTTGTTTTAAATTATGCACAAATTCTTGCATCTACAAACTGCCTTGGCCATTGGATTGGCCATTCCCTAGGTGTGCAACTCCACTGGATTATACTTGAACTTGCCTCATGATTGCCATTAGTTGGCATCATCTCCACAGGTTCATTGGCACCAAACATGATCTCATCCTATTTCCTTGTTCTCACCATTTTTCATGATCCAAGCTAGGAATGTTGTCCCTTCGGGCATGCCAAAAAATTGTTACTCCAAAATCTGTTGTTATCGAAGGAGGAAACTTGATTGATAGATAGCCTTCAGGAGATTGCATGTGATGGGTTTAATTTCCTTTTTTTAGGACTTCCTTGGATGAATTTTAAGTTGATAATTGCATAGCATAGTGAACTAATAAAATAGATTTCCTTTATTAATCCAGTCTAAGGGATTTCAGTCATAGAAAAGACTAAATTAATAGCCTTAATTACAACAATAATTACTTCCTAATACTAATCTAAACACTTCTCCTAAAAATGTCTAGATCGTAGGTCTTGTGGGGATTTGAATATGTCCTCTAACTTCTCAATTGTCTATCTTTTATAGCCACTATCTTCGATGGTTCTACTTCCATTTACGGTTATTAGGTTGGTAATTCCTCGGCAGTTACTTCTCCTTTTAAAACAACGTTGTGGCTGGTTAGTGATTTTAGGAGAGAATATACTTACAGTGACAGATGATATTATCTCAAGAGATGAGTCAGGTTAGTTTGGCTATGTATTCTAGTAGAGTGCAAACAAATACTCAACTTGGCACAGTCTATTGAGCATGAGGGACCCGTGCAAGGAGTCTGTCAAAACTTGCAATGACATCGTATATATCAAGGATAACTTGTCCAGAGAACTCTAATTCATACAAGGCTTCAAGGGGGGTGATGAGTGTGGAGTATTGCAATTAAACATCCTCATTGCATCTGTTTTAACTTGGTTTTGTAGTGAATTTATGGGAAAATGTATTCAAATCGATAATTAATAGAGAATGGCTTGATTGTAGGTGATAGGATGGAAAAGGAAAACATAAAGCACCTCTTATAATGATTAAGGGCAATGATAAAGAAAAGACCTCAAGATGGATGACTCGGGAACTCAAGGAACCAAAAATCTCAAAGCAAGAAAAAGAGGTACCAGTACCAAGCACTAGGTACCAGTACTTGAGCTCTCTAGAAAGTAGGTACTGGTACCACATCATTAGGTATTGGTACTTGGTATTTGGAACTCAGCTAGCTGACATGGAGGAAACAACAAAAGGTACCGGTACCTCCATGCCTTTGGTACCGGTACCGAAACCTATTGGAAAGAAGCTATCAGTTACCTCCCTTCCTTTGGTACCAGTTCCTCCCACCTGTGCTCATGCTGACTCAACAATGAGAAATGTTGAGGTACCGGTACCACGTTGCTNAGGTTCATTGGCACCAAACATGATCTCATCCTATTTCCTTGTTCTCACCATTTTTCATGATCCAAGCTAGGAATGTTGTCCCTTCGGGCATGCCAACAAATTGTTACTCCAAAATCTGTTGTTATCGAAGGAGGAAACTTGATTGATAGATAGCCTTCAGGAGATTGCATGTGATGGGTTTAATTTCCTTTTTTTAGGACTTCCTTGGATGAATTTTAAGTTGATAATTGCATAGCATAGTGAACTAATAAAATAGATTTCCTTTATTAATCCAGTCTAAGGGATTTCAGTCATAGAAAAGACTAAATTAATAGCCTTAATTACAACAATAATTACTTCCTAATACTAATCTAAACACTTCTCCTAAAAATGTCTAGATCGTAGGTCTTGTGGGGATTTGAATATGTCCTCTAACTTCTCAATTGTCTATCTTTTATAGCCACTATCTTCGATGGTTCTACTTCCATTTACGGTTATTAGGTTGGTAATTCCTCGGCAGTTACTTCTCCTTTTAAAACAACGTTGTGGCTGGTTAGTGATTTTAGGAGAGAATATACTTACAGTGACAGATGATATTATCTCAAGAGATGAGTCAGGTTAGTTTGGCTATGTATTCTAGTAGAGTGCAAACAAATACTCAACTTGGCACAGTCTATTGAGCATGAGGGACCCGTGCAAGGAGTCTGTCAAAACTTGCAATGACATCGTATATATCAAGGATAACTTGTCCAGAGAACTCTAATTCATACAAGGCTTCAAGGGGGGTGATGAGTGTGGAGTATTGCAATTAAACATCCTCATTGCATCTGTTTTAACTTGGTTTTGTAGTGAATTTATGGGAAAATGTATTCAAATCGATAATTAATAGAGAATGGCTTGATTGTAGGTGATAGGATGGAAAAGGAAAACATAAAGCACCTCTTATAATGATTAAGGGCAATGATAAAGAAAAGACCTCAAGATGGATGACTCGGGAACTCAAGGAACCAAAAATCTCAAAGCAAGAAAAAGAGGTACCAGTACCAAGCACTAGGTACCAGTACTTGAGCTCTCTAGAAAGTAGGTACTGGTACCACATCATTAGGTATTGGTACTTGGTATTTGGAACTCAGCTAGCTGACATGGAGGAAACAACAAAAGGTACCGGTACCTCCATGCCTTTGGTACCGGTACCGAAACCTATTGGAAAGAAGCTATCAGTTACCTCCCTTCCTTTGGTACCAGTTCCTCCCACCTGTGCTCATGCTGACTCAACAATGAGAAATGTTGAGGTATCGGTACCACGTTGCTAGGTATTGGTATTAGCAACCTAGAAAGTTTAGATCCTTTCCCAAACTACTCCACCAACTACGGGGCCCCACCTTTTGATATCTAATTCATGTTTTGACATTTCTAACACTCCATCATGAACTCCTAACCCCTACATTTGGATAATAAGCATGAGGAAGTGGGTGACCAATGTAGAGAGAGGTAGTGGTTAGAAAGAGGAAGGGGGACCATGTCTAGACTAAATTTGGAAGTTTTTGTGGACAACCCTACTCCAAGCACACAAAGTTAGCCACTTATAACCTGCGAGAGGGGGATGGACGAAAATACACACTTTCTACATGCATTTGGAGATTATCAAGTTTTTAGTGAGAGAAGGTCTAAGGAAGAAGATGAAGTTCTAGAGAAAGAAAACTGATTTTTACATTTTCCTTCACCATTTTCATTATAGTAAGCTCCATTTTACATGTAATCTCTCGCTCTTGCATTTTGATCTCTTTTAATCTATGATGTAATTAAGTTTGGCTAAGTTTCTTGTGGTTCATTTCTACATTTGGGCTTTGTTTCCTTCAAACTTTACATTTTAAACTTCTTCTTACATTAATGCAAGTCTATGTTTGATTTCATCACTGTGTCTTTCTCTTTAATGTTTGTTCTTGCTTTAAACATGGATAGCTAAACTTGTAGCTAGCTAATCCAAGAGGGTTTTCCTCTTGGGTTTGTGAAATCGACTCTGTTTCATTCTTTCTTATAGTGTAAAGTGTTTGGTTTGATTAGGTTGAGTACGGACGTGGTTGTGGACTTTTGATATATCGTAGACTTTTCACAAGGTATGTTCTTGTCCAAAACAACCAAACTCATCCCTCACTTCCTACGAATCAATCAAACACCTAGAAAACATTGGTTGAACGAACTGAGTCAATTTGACATTCCCATTGGAATCACCTCTATTGATTAGCCAACCTCATTTTCTAGCATATTTCACAATTCACAACTCGACAACTTTCAAATCAAAAGATTTTTCAATTTTCACTTTTTATAAATCATTCTTCAAGAATACCCAACCTCTCCTTCTCTAAGGAGATGACCTTGGAATACTCATTTCAAGTAAAATACGACATTGTAAGTCTCTCTATGCTTGGGGAGCAATTTTGCATACTCACATAAGTTTTGTTTATCCACACACAATTTTTCCCACTTCTTGAGCTTGAAGGAGAGTGATACTCACTATACACTATATGCCATATAAACACATAATTGGGTTCATATGGAAAGTTAGAAAAAAATATCAAGCATTTTAGGTATCATTGCAGGGGAAGGCTAAGCATGAAGTTTGAAGGTGACTTGGGGACAACAGAGGTAAGTCCATGATTCTCATCATGGGCTAAGGTACGTTGCTCCTTTGTATATAATTGTACATAAATTTTCATTTGTAGTTAGTGTCTTTGCATGTGGGAACATGATAATCAAAATAGACTAGTGAGACGTGACTTATGACCAAATATGAACATAAATCAAGACCCACCTGAGGATGCCAGATACAATTTTGGGGATGATGGTGCTAACAATTCGAGGGGCGGGGGAGTGCAAAATCCCCAACAAAACCCTCAAATGCAATTCCCCTTCAGAGAAATGAAGGAAATAATCTCCCTATTGATTTTCCAGCTAGATCAATGAGAGATTATCTCTAACCTACCCAAAGCACCACTTCCTCATACATACTTCTACTCATGCAAGTGCATGACTTCCTTGTAAAATTGGACATGTCACAATTACTTACTCAATTCCATGGCGTGGAATGAGAAAATCCTTACTTACACATTAAGGAGTTTTAGGACATAGTTGGAACATTCATTGCAAATCATGCCATGGAAGACATGACACGCATGAAATTATTCCCCTTTTATCTCAAGGACAGGACGAAAAACTTGGTTAAGCTGCTTGAAACTCCGCTTAATAAGTTCTTTGGCAAAAATGTAATCTGAATTTCTAAACAAATTTTTTTCGGTGCGTAAGACAATTGATCTAAAGAAACAAATTCAAAACTTTTCTAAAAAACTGAATTAGCAATTCTATCAGTGTTGGGATTGATACAAGGACTTGTTGCACTCCATTCCACATCATGGATTCGAACCGTGGAAATTGGTTAGTTTTTTCTATGAACGAATTACGCTAGGCCACTGACAGTTAATCGACAAGATGTGCAATATAGAGATTTTAAGTAAGGATCCTGATGAGGCCTTAGAGTACTTTAATACATTGATGGAGAATGTTCAATCTTAGAATATCACTGTTCCTACCGATGTATCAAGGTCCTCTCTAGGAAGTCAACCAAGTGGGCTGGGGGGGATGTATAACTTTCGTGGCCAAGAAGATTTCCTTGCTAAGAAAACAAAATTGTCCTGTAAGGTGGAGAGCTTAGAGGTGAATAGAAGGCATGAGGTGTCGAATGTCACTAAGGCCAAGGAATCTTGCTTAATATGTGAAAGTGTTGAGCACTATATTTTGGAGTGCCCAAACATTTCAACACTCAAGGAAGTATACCATGAGCAAGTAAATGCATTTAACCCAAGTAGGCAGTCATAATTTCCACACTCTAACATATACAATCTGGGATGGAGCTCCCACTTGAACTTTAGTTGGAAGAATGACAACCCTATTCCTCATGGGTCCACCTCATTATCACCTTCTATCCCACCCAAGAAAAATCAATCATTTTATGGTCATAGTCCGTCATCTATGTCCCAATATCCATGGTCCAATCCCTAAGGGTTTTCGTAAAACCCACCTCAACAAGGGTTTGGTCAACACAAACCACCCAATCCACCCACATACCAACCTCCTCATATGTGAGTATATTTTGGTTTGTGCACAAGATTCCATCTCATATATGTACATTGAGAGCATGACAGGATAATCATTAAGATATTCATTTTTTTTAGGTAAACCCTTGGTTAGAATTGCATCAAAGCTGAATTTGGATAGCCAAATGAATGTGGATTCTGTTGAGTAAATGTTTAAATTGCTTATTCATTTTACACACACGTGGGTTTTCAAAGGAAATGTGTAGGTGTATACTCTAGAATAACATTTAAAGCTATGATAAAATTCATGTGTGATTCGTTTGGGTGTTTAGAGAAAGTTATTTTTTACAACTCAGAGCTATCAGGATAAGAGAATATGTCTCAAATGTTAGATATGGGGAAGAATTTGGAACACCTTTAACTTTATTTTGTGCCTTACTTGATGGGTGTTCATTTTTTTTAATTTAGAATTCTATGACGTGTTTTGAAAGCATCAAAACTTAAATCGTATCACAATTTCGTAAATGATTTTAGCATAGTCATACAACGTGATTCAGTAGCATGGATGGTCTTTGGGTAGTTGAGTTTGGAGATAGGTTGTCAGAATTTTTTAGAGTTGAATCAACTTGGAAAAAGGGAGTGGGAGTGAGAATGAGCAACAAGGGAATTTTTTGCAAACATTGAGTCAATTACTGGTACCAGACTTCAACCTACCGATACCTCTGAGGCAGAACAGCCGGCAAAGCATAACAACGAGGTGCCGATACCAATTTGTAGAGCAATTGGTACCTTTTGGATAGAATGGCTAGGTACCGGTACTAGCTCATATAGATATTGATACTTGTTGGACAGAACAACAAGGTACCCGTATCAGCTTTCTAGCTATTGGCATCTCGTGCTTAGAATCACAAAAAAACAAGGTTTTAAAAGGGGTTTTTTTTCCGATTAATCTTCTCATTTCTCTCATTCCTTTTGTAAAACCCGAGTAAATTTTAACTTTTTATGAAAAAGGGCAAAACGGTAATTTACTATTATTGTGTGGGTTGAAAACCCATTTTTTTCTAAATCTCAGATGATGAAACGGACCTCACCGTTGGATTCGTCTCGCGAAACTTAATTATCTAGATATTTTTTATTAAATTTTGAGATAGTCTAATTTTTTACGTTTTACGAGACGACTAGGTGTTGGGTGACCTAAAAAACGTCCCCAAAAATAAATTTTATAAAATTTCTTATAATTTAATTTAAGTTCATATCAAAATAATTTATCGTTTTGGAACGAAATTAAGTCGTTTCGGGACAAAAATAGACCCGAAAAAAGGGAATGTGCGGCGCGACGTGGACCACACAATTAAAGGGTTTAAATAGGTAGAAATATCTGATTTTATCCCTATTTTCATCAGATTTCTCACGTTAGAAGAGAAAGAGAGAGAAGAGAGAGAAGAGAGAAAAGAATAAGAAATCTCTACCTTCTTTCTTCGATCTATAGAGTTCCAACGGTCAGAATCCCTCAGACCAAGAGTTAAAGTTGATCACCCTGACGAGAGCTACGCAACCATACCAGGAACGAAGGATTTCATTGAAGATCCAAAGAGGAGATTTGGGGAAATCAAGAGTTTTGGGGCTTGAGAGGTCATCTTGAAGTTTTAATCTTCGTTTTACGCTTCAAGAGGTAGGGTTCCCTCCTACTTAGATATATTTTCTAACCTAGGGTGTTTGTATGGAATGGGTAGGTGTATAGTTATATATATCACTTACCTATTGTTATGGAAATGAGAAAATGGGTATAGAATGGTTTAAAATAAATTCCTAGCTTGAAATTAATATGTGAAAATTACTTTTGTAATTCCATGGANGAGTATAGAATGGTTTAAAATAAATTCCTAGCTTGAAATTAATATGTGAAAATTACTTGTGTAATTCCATGGAATTTGGTATTATGTGGGCATGCTATCTGTTTATATTATGCATTGTGAATAAAGTATGTTATTGACATAGATTGTGTAATAACATGCTTGTGAATTTTTGTTGATGCATGTTGTTAATATATTAGCATCATGATAAATTGTGGTTGTTATATGCTTAAGATATACATTGTCATGAGATATGTTGATATGCGATTTAAATTGCTCATTTTTCATTCATTGTATTTTGGGCATGAAGTTGGAATTACATTCATGGGCATTATACACGGGTGTGGTTCTGTGTGTACATGGTTTAATCAAACACTAAACTTGGTGGTTGATGGGTAGACTCGGAATCTTTGGATTGAATATCCGATTGAGCCGCACGTTGCAGGAAAAACTTGTGTCAGTTATAGCAAGAATGGCTAGGCACGTCCGTGGGTGCAAGACCCGACTACTTGGTTCATAGACTCCTCTAAGGTGCAATTCCAGAAAATTGTAACGGTGTGCGGAACCGGCGGTGAGGCTCCGAGAATCCGAATGCTTAAATAAAGACACATGAAGTTGTTTATAAAATAGTCATTCGGTGTGAAATATCAATGACGGGGGCTTGGAATGCCCTGGGTTTTTCATACATGTAGCATAACATAGTGTGAAGGGAGCCGAGAAGGCTCAAGGTGTATTGCATGAGTGAGTCTCATCTCATTTCATGGCATGACATGGTAGAATTTCAACATGAAATTGCATATACTAAATTGGAATAGATGATGCTTGTTGATTGTACATGCGCAGATTGTATATGTATCTAGGTTGGGGGAGTAACCTCTGTAGGGGATACTCTATTTGGTGTGACTCACCTTATATGGAAAAAAATTTTAGGTGCAGGATATACACCGGCGGATGACGCTCATTCGGGGCCTCGAGGATGAAAAGAGGCTGACTTGTGGCCTTTACTTCATATTTTGTAAAACATTGTGAAAATTTATGTTTTGGGTATGTAATGGTATGTAAATGATTGCTAAAGAACTTGTATCAACTATGTTTGAAGTGCAAATATAGTGTTATATGAGTTCGGGTAGGTTTTGGATGAAAATAATATGTTTTGAAATGAATTGAAAATGAAAAACAGGTGAAACAGACAAAAATGGACAAAGTTTACTGGTACAACCTTGTCCAGTAGGAAAACCCTACCGGTATACCCTACCAGTAAGCCATACTAGTAGGCCTTCCAAACAATTTGAAACTTTAAAACTGTTTTGCCATGCTTCTGGGTCATGCGTCCTTCCTTCCAAATGATGTAAATGGACTATAATGGAGTATGAAATGTGGTTCATTGTACTACGGTTGATCAAATGATAAAATGTATATGGGTCACGCGTGTGAGTTATAATCCCAGTTAAGGGAATGTTATAGATGTGACGTCAAGTTGTGTGACAATCACGAGTATTTTTGCGGATTGACGGGTAGTAAATGGTTAATAAAGGACCCCTGATTTTAGGACCGTCATAGCTTGGTATCAGTGTCTAGGTATACAATTTACCTAGGACTTGAAGGGCATGAGTTTAGACCATTGTATTCATTGTGCATTTCATGTTATATGCTTTAAATGCTTCATGTTATGTGTAATGTGATATGTGAATTATATGCATGGTGAAATGTATATGGAAAAAGAGACAATAGAGTTAGAAAACATAACCTTGAGAGTTGAAAAATAAAGGAACGTGATGGTTCATACTATAGATGTCTACTCGTAGGTGGCACACGCACTACTAGGGAGACAATGAGAGAAATCTTTAAAAATTGGTCCCTATTTTGGAATACTATGTGAGGCTCTATTGTTGTTTGAAATATGTGTAGATGGCAAATAGGGGAAGAGGATGCCGAGGCGGTGGGCGAAACAATGATCAACCACCATCAGTCTTTGACCAACAAGCTTTCGTGGAGGCTATTGGTGTTGCGGCTGCTACGATTGCATAGGCTAGTGCAAGTGCCGGTCAAGGAGGCTCAAGTAACCTCCAAAAGTTCAAGGCACACAAGCCTCTGATTTTTAATGGAGGGGCGGATCCGATGGTAGTCGACCATTGGTTCCAGTAGGTTGATAAGATTTTAATGGCAATGGAGATTATTTCCAATGCCATGAAGATAAGGCTAGCTTCATTCCAAGTAGAGGGAGAAGCTCAACTGTGGTGGGATTGGGCAAAGGATTCCAAGAATTTGGAGGCAATGACAAGGGGCGAGTTCTGGGAGCTTTTCATGGGCAAGTATTTCCCAGCGGCTGTTCTATAAGCGAAGACCTGAGAATTCATAGATTTGAGGCAAGGGATGATAATGGTGCTGGAATACGTGGCTAAGTTCACTGAGTTAGCCCGTTTCATTGATGACTACATGGTCACAAACATAGCCAAGGTAAGGAAGTTTGAGGATGGTCTGAAATTGTCCATTCAGGGTAAAATTGTGGGCAACTGTCTGCAAAACTTGGATTCGATGGTCAAGACAGCTATTTCTATTGAGAGAGAAGTTAAAGATGCACGGAACATCCGGGAGGTGGGTGCTAAAGAGAGGAAAAAAGAAGGCCAATCCTCTTCTTCTAGCTCAGAAAAGAGACATAGGACTTCTAGTCTATAGGGACAGGGTCGTGGCTATCAGGGCCAAGGCAAAGGTCAATCCTCCCAAGGAGCGATAAATCAGAGGCCTTCCTATCAAGCAGGTCAGAGGACTTGCTATCATTGCCACCAGTTGGGTCATATGAAGAGGGATTGTCCTCAGAGGCAGAGATCCCAGAGTTATGGGGCGTCTCAGTCCCAGTCATCGGTAGGACAGCCACAGACATACTTTGTTCCTCCCTACCCCACTATGGGCCAGGGAAGTTAGTACTAATTCTAGGGTGCTACACAGACGCCTAACACTTCACGAGCAGGGACTCTGCAATTAAGCCAGATGGGCCATGGTATGGGTTGAGGCCGAGGACAAGGCATACAGGCTAGGACATTGGGGACCTAGGGGCGTGTCTACGCCATCGCACCTTAGACTGAGTCGATGGATCAGTCGGTCATTCAGGGTACATTTCTACTCTCTCGCTTATGAACTAGTGTATTATTTGACTTTGGTGCATCGCATTCATTCATATTTGTATTATATGTAAGAGAATTGGGCTTAGAGGTTGATATCTTGGAAGAGCCATTGTATGTGAATTCACCCCTAGGAGCTAGGGTGTGTGTTGATCAGATATGTCGGGGTTGTAAGTTAGAGATCTCGGGGATTATACTCACTGTGGACCTTAGGGTCATGGACATGTTAGAATTCGATGTTAACCTCGGGATGGATTGGTTGGCAGCACATCGGGTCATCATTGACTGTGATCAGAAGAGAGTAACTACTTACACATTGGATGGTGTTTGTTTCAAGTTTCAAGGGAAAAAACAAGATGCTTTGCCCCAAGCCGTGTATGACTCTCGATGGTACGAGCAGTTGATGGGTTGACTTACGAGTCTTATTTTGGAGGACGAGGTGAGATAGGAGTTAGGTCTACTTTGGGTTGTCTATGAATATGAAGATGTTTTTCCAGACGAACTATCGGGATTACCTCCCCATAGGGATGTAGACTTCAGAATTGACTTGCATCCCGGTACATCGCCTGTTTCTGTGACTCCACATAGGATGGCGCCAGCTGAGTTGTAAGAACTCAAGGTCCAATTGCAAGAATTGTTGGACAAGGGCTTTATTAGACCGAGCACTTAACCAAGGGATGCTTCGGTATTGTTTGCCAAGAAGAAGGACAAGACCCTTCGATTGTGTATAGACTATCGGTAGTTGAATTAGGTTACTATCAAGAATAGGTACCCTTTGCCAAGGATCGATGACCTATTTGATCAACTGAGGGGAACGCGGGTCTACTCCAAGATAGATCTTCGCACTGGCTACCATCAGTTGAGGATTAAGGAGGCAGATATCCCTAAGACAGCGTCCAGAACGTGGTATGGGCAATTTGAGTTCACCGTGATGTCATTTGGATTGACGAATGCCCCGACGGCATTCATGGATCTCATGCATAGGGTGTTCTAACCCTATTTAGATCAGTTCATGGTGGTGTTTTTTGATGACATCCCGATCTATTCCAAGTCTAAGGAGGAACATGAGGGTCACTTAAGGGTTGTTCTCCAAATGTTGAGAGATCTCCAGTTGTACGCCAAGTTTAGCAAGTGTGAATTTTGCCTTATAGAGGTAAAGTTTTTGGGACATGTGGTGTCGCCTTCGGGTGTATTTATAGACCTGGAAAAGGTTGAGGCGATCATGAATTGGGAGAGGCTGAAGTTAGTTTTCGAGATATGTACTTTCTTGGGATTGACAGGGTATTACCAGAGATTCATCGAGGACTTCTCCCAATTAGCTGCACCTATGACGAGATTGACCTGGAAGGAGATCAAGTTTGAGTGGAATGATTCGTGCGAGAAGGCATTCCAGGAGTTAAAGAGGAGACTTACTTCAGCTCTTATTTTGATAGTCCTAGAGAGGGGACAGATGTATACGGTGTACTGTGATGCCTCTAGAGATGGACTTGGATGTGTTTTGATGCAGTCTGGGAGGGTGGTGGCTTATGATTCTTGACGATTAAGGAACCATGAGCATAATTACCCTACACACGACATGAAGTTACCGGCCATTATCTTTGTCTTGAAGGCTTGACGCCACTATCTATATGGTGAGCAGTTTGAGGTATTTTTGGACCACAAGAGTATGAAGTACATCTTCACTTAGTGAGACCTCAACATTAGGCAGCGTAGGTGGATGGAGTACCGGGAGGACTACAACTTCACTTTGCATTATCATCCTGGTAAGGCAAACGTGGTGGCTGATGCACTTAGCCGAAAGTCACAGAGAATTGTGGCTAGTATGGCTTCCCAAGAATGACGGATGCTCGAGACTGTAGGACAAGTTGGGCTGCATTATCGGGGTCAGGCTTAGGGTGTTTTAGGGAGCTTAGTGGCTACACCTTACCTACTAAGCAGAGTGACGAAATCCCAGGGGCAGGACCCAGAGTTAGCATCCATCAGGGACCGAGTACAGACGGGTACCGGTGACGAGGGCTGGGCCATTCACTCAGATGACAGTCTTTGGTATAGGGGAAAGGTTGTGGTTCCCCAGTTAGCAGATTTGAGAGAGGAGATCCTTACGGAGTTCCATTGCTCTCGATTTGCTGTGCATCCAGGTGGCACGAAGATGTACCATGATCTTCGTTATCAGTATTATTGGAGTGGAATGTAGGGACATGTTGGAGACTTTTTCAGACAATGTCTTACGTGTTAGCAAGTCAAGGCTAAGCACCAAAGACCAGCGGGGTTGCTCCAATCTTTGGAGGTAGCTGAGTGGAAGTAGGAGCACGTCACGACGGATTTTGTGATCCACTTACCACGGACACCGCGGGGACATGACACAGTATGGGTGATAGTGGACCGACTTATAAAGTCGGCACACTTTTTGGTTGTGTGGATGACCTTCACACTAGAGGAATTTTATAGATTATATATATGGGAGATTGTCTAGTTGCATGGGGTGCCTGTTTCTATAGTATCAGATTAGNTTACCACGGACACCGCGGGGACATGACACAGTATGGGTGATAGTGGACCGACTTATAAAGGCGTCACACTTTTTGGTTGTGTGGATGACCTTCACACTAGAGGAATTTTATAGATTATATATATGGGAGATTGTCTAGTTGCATGGGGTGCTTGTTTCTATAGTATCACATTGGGATCCCAGGTTTACGGCTTACTTTTGGGAGAGTTTCTAGCAGGCCATGGGAACACAGTTGATGATGAGCAGTGCTTTTCATCCCCAGAAAGATGGTTAGTCGGAGAGGACCATCTAGATTTTAGAGGAGATACTACGGACATGCGTCCTAGATCTCAAGGCGAGTATATAGATGACATCCTATGAGGCACTATATGGGAGGCCTTCTCATTCTCTGATTTGTTGGACAGAGGTTGGAGAGAGACCCTCTATGGGTCCAGATTTGGTTATAGATACCTTGGAGAAGGTGGANATGGTTAGTCGGAGAGGACCATCTAGATTTTAGAGGAGATACTACGGACATGCGTCATAGATCTCAAGGCGAGTATATAGATGACATCCTATGAGGCACTATATGGGAGGCCTTCTCGTTCTCTGATTTGTTGGACAGAGGTTGGAGAGAGACCCTCTATGGGTCCAGATTTGGTTAGAGATACCTTGGAGAAGGTGAANTAGATGACATCCTATGAGGCACTATATGGGAGGCCTTCTCATTCTCTGATTTGTTGGACAGAGGTTGGAGAGAGACCCTCTATGGGTCCAGATTTGGTTATAGATACCTTGGAGAAGGTGGACCTAATACGGAAGCATTTTCTTACGGCTCAAAACTGACAGAAGAGCTATGCTGACAGACGAAGACGACCTCTAGAGTTTGAGGTAGGAGATCACGTCTTCTTGAAGGTGATGCCTAAGAGAGTAGTGGTCATGTTCGACAAGCGTGGAAAACTATTGCCGAGATATATCGGGTCCTTTGAGGTGTTTGAGAGGGTTGATACAGTTGCTTATCAGTTAGCATTACCATCGAGTCTATTGGGTGTTCACGCGGTATTCCATGTCTCTATGCTCTAGAAGTATACTCCAGATTTGACACATGTAGTGGATTATGGTGAATTGATTGTTGATGTNACGGCATTCATGGATCTCATGCATAGGGTGTTCTAACCCTATTTAGATCAGTTCATGGTGGTGTTTTTTGATGACATCCCGATCTATTCCAAGTCTAAGGAGGAACATGAGGGTCACTTAAGGGTTGTTCTCCAAATGTTGAGAGATCTCCAGTTGTA
This sequence comes from Ilex paraguariensis, assembly GCA_963454935.2. NCBI lineage: Eukaryota > Viridiplantae > Streptophyta > Magnoliopsida > Aquifoliales > Aquifoliaceae > Ilex > Ilex paraguariensis. Next base: position 376,573 of record CAUOFW020005769.1, read on the forward strand.
CGCCAAGTTTAGCAAGTGTGAATTTTGCCTTATAGAGGTAAAGTTTTTGGGACATGTGGTGTCGCCTTCGGGTGTATTTATAGACCTGGAAAAGGTTGAGGCGATCATGAATTGGGAGAGGCTGAAGTTAGTTTTCGAGATATGTAGTTTCTTGGGATTGACAGGGTATTACCAGAGATTCATCGAGGACTTCTCCCAATTAGCTGCACCTATGACGAGATTGACCTGGAAGGAGATCAAGTTTGAGTGGAATGATTCGTGCGAGAAGGCATTCCAGGAGTTAAAGAGGAGACTTACTTCAGCTCTTATTTTGATAGTCCTAGAGAGGGGACAGATGTATACGGTGTACTGTGATGCCTCTAGAGATGGACTTGGATGTGTTTTGATGCAGTCTGGGAGGGTGGTGGCTTATGATTCTTGACAATTAAGGAACCATGAGCATAATTACCCTACACACGACATGAAGTTNGGACTTGGATGTGTTTTGATGCAGTCTGGGAGGGTGGTGGCTTATGATTCTTGACAATTAAGGAACCATGAGCATAATTACCCTACACACGACATGAAGTTACCGGCCATTATCTTTGTCTTGAAGGCTTGACGCCACTATCTATATGGTGAGCAGTTTGAGGTATTTTTGGACCACAAGAGTATGAAGTACATCTTCACTCAGTGAGACCTCAACATTAGGCAGCGTAGGTGGATGGAGTACCTGGAGGACTACAACTTCACTTTGCATTATCATCCTGGTAAGGCAAACGTGGTGGCTGATGCACTCAGCCGAAAGTCACAGAGATTTGTGGCTAGTATGGCTTCCCAAGAATGACGGATGCTCGAGACTGTAGGACAAGTTGGTCTGCATTATTGGGGTTAGGCTTAGGGTGTTTTAGGGAGCTTAGTGGCTACACCTTACCTACTAAGCAGAGTGACGAAATCCAAGGGGCAGGACCCAGAGTTAGCATCCATCAGGGATCGAGTACAGACGGGTACCGGTGACGAGGGCTGGGCCATTCACTCAGATGACAGTCTTTGGTATAGGGAAAGGGTTGTGGTTCCTCAGTTAGCAGATTTGAGAGAGGAGATCCTTACGGAGTTCCATTGCTCTCGATTTGCTGTGCATCCAGGTGGCACGAAGATGTACCATGATCTTCGTTATCAATATTATTGGAGTGGAATGTAGGGACACGTTGGAGACTTTTTCAGACAATGTCTCACGTGTTAGCAAGTCAAGGCTAAGCACCAAAGACCAGCGGGGTTGCTCCAATCTTTAGAGGTAGCTGAGTGGAAGTAGGAGCACGTCACGATGGATTTTGTGATCCACTTAGCACGGACATCGCGGGGACATGACACAGTATGGGTGATAGTGGACCGACTTATAAAGTCGGCACACTTTTTGGTTGTGTGGATGACCTTCACACTAGAGGAATTTTATAGATTATATATATGGGAGATTGTCTAGTTGCATGGGGTGCCTGTTTCTATAGTATCAGATTAGGATCCCAGGTTTACGGCTTACTTTTGGGAGAGTTTCTAGCAGGCCATGGGAACACAGTTGATGATGAGCAGTGCTTTTCATCCCCAGAAAGATGGTTAGTCGGAGAGGACCATCTAGATTTTAGAGGAGATACTACGGACATGCGTCATAGATCTCAAGGCGAGTATATAGATGACATCCTATGAGGCACTATATGGGAGGCCTTCTCATTCTCTGATTTGTTGGACAGAGGTTGGAGAGAGACCCTCTATGGGTCCAGATTTGGTTATAGATACCTTGGAGAAGGTGGACCTAATACGGAAGCATTTTCTTACGGCTCAAAACTGACAGAAGAGCTATGCTGACAGACGAAGACGACCTCTAGAGTTTGAGGTAGGAGATCACGTCTTCTTGAAGGTGATGCCTAAGAGAGTAGTGGTCATGTTCGACAAGCGTGGAAAACTATTGCCGAGATATATCGGGTCCTTTGAGGTGTTTGAGAGGGTTGATACAGTTGCTTATCAGTTAGCATTACCATCGAGTCTATTGGGTGTTCACGCGGTATTCCATGTCTCTATGCTCTAGAAGTATACTCCAGATTTGACACATGTAGTGGATTATGGTGAATTGATTGTTGATGTGGATGAGACTTTTGAAGAGAGACCAGTGCAGATCATGGATAACCGGGAGCAGGTTTTACAAGGTAAGACCGTGAGGCTAGTGAAGGTGATGTGGTAGCGTCGTGGTGTGGAGGAGGTGACATGGGAACGTGAGGATACCATACGTACCAACTATCCGTTCTTGTTCGAGAATGGAGGTACAATTTTATAATCATAAGTATGATATTACTATTGCATATGCATGCGGTTGAATATGCATGTGTGTGAATTTTGGGGATGAAATTCTTTTAATGGGGGAAGAATGTAAAATCCGAGTAAATTTGAACTTTTTACGAAAAAATAGCAAAACGGTAATTTGCCACTATAGTGCGGGTTAAAAACTCGTATTTGTTTAGATCTTAGACGATGAAACGGACCTCACCGTTGGATTCGTCTCGCGAAACTTAGTTACTCAAACAATTTTCGTCGAATTCTGAGAAAGTTTAATTTTTTGTGTTTTACGAGACGATTGGGTGTCGGGTGACCTAAAAAACGTCCCCAGAAATAAATTTTATAAAATTTCTTATAATTTAANAGTGTCGTCGGGTGACCTAAAAAACGTCCCCAGAAATAAAATAATTTAATTTAAGTTCATATAAAATAATTTGAACATAAACCGGAACGAAATTAAGTTGTTTTGGGACAAAAACAGACCCAAAAATAGGGAACGTGCAAGACAACGTGGACCGCACAATTAGAAGGTATAAATAGGGAGAAATATCTACTTTTATCCCTATTTTAATTAGATTTCTCACGTTAGAAGATAAAGAGAGAGAAGAGAGAAAAGAATAAGAAATCTCCACCTTCTTTCTTCGATCTACGAAGTTCCTATAGTCGCAATTTCATCAGACTAAGAGTTAAAGTCGATCACCGCGACGAGAGCTACGCAACCATACCAAGAACAAAGGATTTCAACGAAGATCCAAAGAGGAGATTTGGAAAAATCAAGAGTTTTGGGGCTTGAGAGGTCTTCTTGAAGTTTTACTCTATGTTTTACGCTTCAAGAGGTAGGGGTCCCTCCTACTTAGGTTTATTTTCTAAACTAGGGTGTTCGTATGGAATGGGTAGGTGTATAGTTATATATATCACTTACCGATTGTTATGGAAATGAAAAAATGGGGGTTTAAAATAAATTCCTAACTTGGAATTAATATGTGAAAATTATTTGTGTAATTCCATGGAATTTGGTATTATGTGGGCATGCTATGTGTTTATATTATACTTTTTGAATAAAGTATGTTATTGACATAGATTGTGTGATAACATACTTGTGAATTATTGTTGATGCATGTTGTTCATATATTAGCATCATGATAAATTGTGGTAGTTATATGCTTAAGATATACATTGTCATGAAATATGTTGATATGCGGTTTAAATTGCTCATTTGACATTCATTGCATTTTGGGCATGAAGTTGGCATCACATTCATGGGGCATTATAAATGGGTGTGGGTGTGGGTGTGTGTGTACATGGTTTAATCAAACACCACATATGATGGGTGATGGGTGAACTCGAAAACGTTAGATTGAATATCCAATTGAGTCATACGTTGCATGAAAAACTTGTGTCGGGTATAACAAGAAAGGCTGGACACGTCCTCGGGTGCAAGACCTGACTCCTTAGTTCATACACTCCCCTGAGGTGCAATTTTGAAAAAGTATAACGGTGTGCGGAACCAGTGGTGAGATTGCGAGAATTCGAATACCCAAATAAAGACACATGAACTTGTTTATAAAATAATCATTCAGTGTGAAACATCAATGACGGTGGCTTGGAATGCCTTGGGTTTTTCATACATGTAGCATAGCATGGTGTGAAGGGAGCCAGGAAGGCTCGGGGTATAATGCATGAGTGGTCTCATCTCATTTCATGGCATGCCATGGTAGAATTCTAACATGAAATTGCATATACTAAATTGGAATGGATGATGCTTGTTGATTGTACATGCACACATTGCATATACATCTAGGTTGGGGGAGTAGCCTTTGTAGGGGATACTCTATTGAGCGTGGTTCACCCTATATGGAAAAACATTTTATGTATGGGTTATACACCGGCGAATGACGCTCATTTGGGGCCTCGAGGATGAAGGGAGGCCAACTTGTGGCATTTACTCCATATTTTGTAAAACATTGTGAAATTTTATGTTTTGGGTATGTAATCATGTGTAAATGATTGCTAAATAATTTGTATCAACTATGTTTGAAGTGCAAATATAGTGTTATATGAGTTCGGGTAGGTTTTGGATGGAAATAATATGTTTTGAAATGAATTGGAAATGAAAAACAGGTGAAACAGGTAAAATTGGACAAAGTCTACCGGTACAACCTTGTCCAATAAGCAAACCCTACCGGTATACCCTATCGGTTGGAATTTTCCAGTAAGCTCACCCTACCGGTATACTATACCGGTAGGCCTTCCAAAAAATCTGAAATAATGTAAATGGATATAATGGAGTATAAAATGTGGTACATTGGACCACGGTTTATCAAATGATAAAATGTACACGGGTCATGCGTGTGAGTTATAATCCCGGTTAATGGGATGTTATAGACGTGACGTCGANTTCCAATAAGCAAACCCTACCGATATACCCTATCGGTTGGAATTTTCCAGTAAGCTCACCCTACCGATATGCTATACCGGTAGGCCTTCCAAAAAATCTGAAATAATGTAAATGGATATAATGGAGTATAACATGTGGTACATTGGACCACGGTTTATCAAATGATAAAATGTACATGGGTCATGCGTGTGAGTTATAATCCCGGTTAATGGGATGTTATAGACGTGACGTCGAGTTGTGCGACAATCATGAGTATTTTCGCAGGTTGACGAGTAGTCAACGGTTAATAAAGGACCCCCAGTTTTAGGGGTGTCACACCTCTCCTCCCAAAAACCCTATCCTCTTTACGAAAACCTTCCAGACCCTTAAAGAACCCTTGGGTATCCATCCTAATCTTCCATTTCTTCACACAAGGTTGGATTTCTCTTAATTTGTCTTCATTTTCATCAAAATTTTCTTCTCAAATAACCTCTCCNGACCCCCAGTTTTAGGGGTGTCACACCTCTCCTCTCAAAAACCCTATCCTCTCTACGAAAACCTTCCAGACCCTTAAAGAACCCTTGGGTATCCATCCTAATCTTCCATTTCTTCACACAAGGTTGGATTTCTCTTAATTTGTCTTCATTTTCATCAAAATTTTCTTCTCAAATAACCTCTCCTCTCCTTAAAAACCCCCCAAATCCATCCAAAGTTGAGGTTCTCCATCAAAATCCTATGATTATCATTCAAAGATTGAACTCATTGACAATTGCAAGAGCAGGTAAGTCTCTCTCTCAATCTTTTGGGATTTTTGAGTTATTTTGGGGATGGGTTTTGCCATTCTTTGCCCNAAATCCATCCAAAGATGAGGTTCTCCATCAAAATCCTATGATTCTCATTCAAAGATTGAACTCATTGACAATTGCAAGAGCAGGTAAGTCTCTCTCTCAATCTTTTGGGATTTTTGAGTTATTTTGGGGATGGGTTTTGCCATTCTTTGCCCTTGGGGCATTTNCAAATCCATCCAAAGTTGAGGTTCTCCATCAAAATCCTATGATTATCATTCAAAGATTGAACTCATTGACAATTGCAAGAGCAGGTAAGTCTCTCTCTCAATCTTTTGGGATTTTTGAGTTATTTTGGGGATGGGTTTTGCCATTCTTTGCCCTTGGGGCATTTTTGGTTTTGATGGCTCACACCAAACAAGTGGGCACTGGATCCCGCAATTGGGTGGAAGAGACAGCCCCCAGTGGTGGGAAACAGAGAAAGAAAAAGAAAAATGACCCTCACACGGAGAGTATTAGGATTAAGAATGTGATATGTGAGCGGCAAGTGGATAGGCCCACCCTTGGGCCGCACGATAAAGTTGTCAGAGCCATCGAGGGACATGGACTACACTTTTAGTTTTAGGTGATGAATGGGTAAGTGTTTCCCTACTGTTAGGAATTTGATCAGAGGTTGGGGGTGGTGGATAAGGATTTGTACTTGTTGAAAAAAAATGTGAGGGGAAAGGTGATTGAGGTCACTGTAGCAGTCATCGCTGAGGCATTGCAGTATCAGAGGCCCCTTGCCAACACCCTTGTATTTCCCCATAACACTCGAGGGAGGAAATCACTTCAGGAGCATGCGAGTCTTCTGTATAAGGAACATGTGCAGTTCAATGGGAAAATCCAAGTCGGGGGACTTAAGTATGCTTACGGAGTGATGAATAAAGTCCTTCACTACAATGTCTTNTATGCGAGTCTTCTGTATAAGGAACCTGTGCAGTTCAATGGGAAAATCCAAGTCGGGGGACTTAAGTATGCTTACGGAGTGATGAATAAAGTCCTCCACTACAATGTCTTGCCTAGGGGTGTGGAGAAGAAATTAGGGCAGGAGAAAATGACCCTCCTCTATGTGTTCATGGCTGACACAAAAATGGATATTACTTTAATGATTTGGGAGGTGATGAAGGACTACACCCAGGCTACGAAGTCGAGGGCGAACCGGCCTTACGCCCATTGTCATGAAGATCTGCCGTCAGAACAAGGTCAAGGCCATCCTTACCATCGTGACATTCCTATCTAAGTTTGGCCCTATAGGTAAGCTGAGCAGCATGAAGAGGACAACTATGATTAGAGGGCCCGGGCAGAGGGAGGAAAAGGATAGGCCATCTCAGGCCAAGCCATCTATAATTGGACCATCCACGGCCAGGCCATCTACTACCATCCCACCTCTGATAGTCTCTAGAGTCTGGCTAAGATTGAGGGGAGGTTGGATGATTTTTGGGGGACTATATAGCTGCTGAAGATGATGGTCATTAGGGTCTTCGAGAGGACATTCCCTGAAGAGCCTCTCCTTGAGATGCCACCATCACTGCCTGTCGCACCAGATTTCCCACCATCAGCTCCAGGGACTAGCTCCAACATCTAGATGTTAGCACTGGATAGCTCTACTATTGTAGAGGTTGCAGAGTTTGATGAGGAGGAGGATGGTGATGAGGAGGATTAGAGAGAGTCTAGTCTTGCTTTTTGTTGATGATTTTTGGTTGGTTTTATATAGTAGGATAGCAGTCTAGGAGTTATCGGCCTGGTAGAAGAGTCCCTAGGAAAGTAGGCTATTTTGTTTTGGGTTCTTTGTACTCCTTGTGAAAGATTATGAATGAAAGAACATCACCTTTGTTTAATTGTGCCCTAAGTTCATTTACATAATTACAATTTGATTTGAGTATTTTGTTTGGTCCATGAACTAATTGACATGAATGGAATTTTGTTACATGCATTGTACATATTTTTGAAGTAAGGTTTGCTAGGGACTAACAAAGCTCAAGTTGGGGGATGTGATGAGTGTGGAACATTGCACATTAAACATCCTCATTGCATCTGTTTTAACTTGTTGTTATAGTGTATTTATGGGAAAATGGATTCAAATCAATAATTAATGGAGAATGGCTTGATTATAGGAGATAGGATGGATGGAAAGGGCAAAGCATAAAGGACTGCCTAGAGTGATTGAGGGCAATGGGAAAGAAAGGACCTCAAAGCGATAATGTGGTACAACATTCAAGAGATCTTTGAACCTCTCCCATCAATCACAGAACTGTTCGTTGAATTTTTTAAAAAAAATTTAGACCTATTTTTTCAAACTAGTTGTTCTATGAACTACGAAGAATTTCTTAGGAAAATCATTTTGAAAATTAGCCTAAGTAGCCATATTTCAAGACTTTAGAGAGTTGAGCCAAGTTTTTTCCTTGTCTTTCAATGAGAACGAGAATAACTTCATTTTTTCTACTTCTTCACGCATGTTCTGCTTAAGGAGTGTGCTAACTACTTCCTCAAACTCCTTGATTTGAAGGTAGGGGTTTTCCCTCTCTAATCAATAGAATTGGGAAAACAGTTGGAGTATCCCAGGTTTTACAATAAAATTTTGCGCTTACACCAGCAAAAGTATGCATGAGGGTGCATAAGAGCGAGTAGGTTGAATCTAATCTGTCATTGTTCTCACTAGAAGAACCAGTGACAGATTATCTCTAACATTCCCATTATTAGGTCTAGGGGAAGCTAGGGGAAGTTGTGTCCTTAGTTCCCCACGTTCTGTGATTTTCATTGTTAATTCCGTCCATCTCAACAGTGGGTACGGGTTCAAGTCCTACGAGTCTATTATGCAATGTGTCTCTTACCCACATACGAAAGAACTTGAGAGATAGAGAAACTAATTGGTCTTAATCGAGCTGATAAATAATGTGGAGATATTAAGATTGATCTAAAGGTATGACCCCGAATACGTGTGAGTTATGAAGGGGATTGTGAGGCTTATTGGCTTGAACTTAAGATTGGAGATGAAAAACAAATATCTTTGAGGTAAAACTTGGACTCTTAACCCCGGGTATTATATTTGGGTTATTTGCTAAAATTCCCTTTAGTGGGGAGAGATGGATCATTAGTGTACATATTTTAGAAGTTATAATCAGAGGACATACATGGTTAGGTTTTAGTTGTAAACTTGGGTGGAATTTGACATACGACATATTTTCACAAACCCTTTGAATCTATGTGAATTCTTATCTTGTGGCTAGTTTCGACTTGTGAATTGGTGGATTATAATTTATATTAGAGTTCATAGCAAACCAAATGACTACATTTAATAATATTGAAATTAACCGTTAGTTATAGTTACAATGATGAATGTAAAGAGTCTAAAATTGAAAAGTGAGAATCCATCTCTTGGGTAACTATGTGTGTAGTTAGATAGCACGTGAAAGAAGCAAGCTGCATAGCGTTATTCATAATTTGAAAATGAAAGGACCCCAAGCCTAAGTCAACAACACACCTAAAGTGGAAAACAATGAAAAAGTGGGCACCCCTTAATTCAAAGGAGTCTTCGACCCTAACCAAGCTTATTTGGGATTCAAAAGACTCTCCCATGAGGAAGAATCTTTCCTACCACTTAGAAGAATAGACTACAACCATTATTAGAGTCTTGCAAAAATAAGGAAGCAAGACTTCTCAAATACAAGGAGTCTAATTCCTTTCAAAACAAACAGAGGAGCCTAGAATCCACTCCTCACCAACTATTCATTCAAAAGACTATAAAAAGGGAGCCTAAGTAAAGATCAAAGATACATAACATCAATTCTTGCACATGCCTTAAGACCCTTTCCAAAAAATACTAATTTATGCATCGAAGGATTGACCCCCTTCGGTCTTCGACTTTCTTTTTAGTTTTTTCATCTTGCAGAAGCCTTATTGGAGTCATGATGACCTAAATCAACATTATTACAACCAGTTTAAACCATTTGGAAAGATTAAAAAGGGCAAGGAAACCAGCCCATCAACTTCCATAAAGGTTGGGCAGATTTATGCACCGATAGTTTGACGTTGTTTGTGGGAAATGACTGGATACTTTTGGTTATAATTTCCTGAAAGAAAAATGTGGACGGTGATTAAAAAATCAATGGATGTAACTAGAGACGATCATCCAAGATAGTAGAATTCTCAAGGATTGAATGAAGGAGACAATCATGATCGAAAGTCAACAGGGGCCAATAAGCAATAAGAGGTTCAAAGGGTGCTCAATTTAGAGAGGAACTATAAGTGGCTGAACCAAACCATCTAAGGCTTGGCTTAGCAAACTCAACAAATCATTCAAGCCCTTGCTAGCTAGCATCAGCAATAGCTACAACAAGCCTCTCATTCAGAAAAAACCCAATAGGACCTAGAGATGGATGAAAGGGATGAACACAACCAGAATGATACCTGCCACTAGCATGAAGAAAATACATATCTGGACCAAAAATTCAAGGAAGCCAATGATTGGATTCACAGTGTTCTTAACATTTCAAAGCCAAAGATCCAAAAACTATGGAAACTCTAGTCCAATGCCTAGAATCTCCATTCTCACAAGATATCAAGCACTATCTACTACCATCAAAATTCAAGTTGCCATCAATAAAAAGTTTTGATGGAAAACAGGATCATTTGGAAACCTATAAATCACTGATGTTACTCAACAATGTTCCTAATCTAGTTGTGTGTAGGGCATTCCTTATAATCCTCAAGGGAACAACTTGCCTCTGGATCAATGAACTCCCCCATGGTCTATCAGATCTTTTGTGGAACTTAGCAAATCTTTTTTGTCTCACTTTATTAGAGTAAGAATGCAAAGGAAGGTTGCCACCTATCTCTTGAATCTCAAGCAGACAAAGGGAGAATCATTTCGACAATTTGTGGCAAGGTTAATAAAAGAGTCACTATCGATAGAAAATATCGATGAGAAGGTCGCCCTGACTGCCTTCATGGTAGGAATTTGGCCCTCTAGGTTCTTATTTTCACTTTCCAAGAATCCACCTACAAATATGGAAGAGCTTTTTTTCAAAGCTTAGAGCCATATGAATGCGGAGGATGCCTTGAACGTTAGAAAAGGAGTACAGGACTGCCCTTCTGAAAAGAAGCAAAAAAATNAAGACTTCTCAAATACAAGGAGTCTAATTCCTTTCAAAACAAACAGAGGAGCCTAGAATCCTCTCCTCACCAACTATTCATTCAAAAGACTATAAAAAGGGAGCCTAAGTAAAGATCAAAGATACACAACATCAATTCTTGCACATGCCTTAAGACCCTTTCCAAAAAATACTAATTTATGCATCGAAGGATTAACCCCCTTCGGTCTTCGACTTTCTTTTCAGTTTTTTGATCATGCAGAAGCCTTATTGGAGTCATGATGAGCTAAATCAACATTATTACAACCAGTTTAAACCATTTGGAAAGGTTAAAAAGGGCAAGGAAACCAGCTCATCAACTTCCATAAAGGTTGGGCAGATTTATGCACCGATAGTTTGACGTTGTTTGTGGGAAATGACTGGATACTTTTGGTTATAATTTCCTGAAAGAAAAATGTGGACGGTGATTAAAAAATCAATGGATGTAACTAGAGACGATCATCCAAGATAGTAGAATTCTCAAGGATTGAATGAAGGAGACAATCATGATCGAAAGTCAACAGGGGCCAATAAGCAATAAGAGGTTCAAAGGGTGCTCAATTTAGAGAGGAACTATAAGTGGCTGAACCAAACCATCTAAGGCTTGGCTTAGCAAACTCAACAAATCATTCAAGCCCTTGCTAGCTAGCATCAGCAATAGCTACAACAAGCCTCTCATTCAGAAAAAACCCAATAGGACCTAGAGATGGATGAAAGGGATGAACACAACCAGAATGATACCTGCCACTAGCATGAAGAAAATACATATCTGGACCAAAAATTCAAGGAAGCCAATGATTGGATTCACAGTGTTCTTAACATTTCAAAGCCAAAGATCCAAAAACTATGGAAACTCTAGTCCAATGCCTAGAATCTCCATTCTCACAAGATATCAAGCACTATCTACTACCATCAAAATTCAAGTTGCCATCAATAAAAAGTTTTGATGGAAAACAGGATCATTTGGAAACCTATAAATCACTGATGTTACTCAACAATGTTCCTAATCTAGTTGTGTGTAGGGCATTCCTTATAATCCTCAAGGGAACAACTTGCCTCTGGATCAATGAACTCCCCCATGGTCTATCAGATCTTTTGTGGAACTTAGCAAATCTTTTTTGTCTCACTTTATTAGAGTAAGAATGCAAAGGAAGGTTGCCACCTATCTCTTGAATCTCAAGCAGACAAAGGGAGAATCATTTCGACAATTTGTGGCAAGGTTAATAAAAGAGTCACTATCGATAGAAAATATCGATGAGAAGGTCGCCCTGACTGCCTTCATGGTAGGAATTTGGCCCTCTAGGTTCTTATTTTCACTTTCCAAGAATCCACCTACAAATATGGAAGAGCTTTTTTTCAAAGCTTAGAGCCATATGAATGCGGAGGATGCCTTGAACGTTAGAAAAGGAGTACAGGACTGCCCTTCTGAAAAGAAGCAAAAAAATCAAGAGAAGTTTGATAAGACTAACATTTCTAGTAAATGAAAGACAAATCGCATGCCTATAAGAGAGAGATTAGGAACTCATTTTCCACTAGGAAGGTGTCAAGGATACGCCCCTCTCATTACCCCATTGAACAAGCCATTTCTAGATATAAGATGATAATGTACTTAAATGGCCTACAAAACTCAAAACATCTATCCACAAATGAGTAAGAGATAAGTATTTTCGATTCCATCGTTAACATGGCCATGACATAGAAGACTACATCACTCTAAAGGACCAGATAGAGGACCTGACCCTGCAAGGCCATTTGGGAAGGTTTGTGGACATAAATTAAAGAGAAGACAAAGCTCCCTTTGTAGAACCTCAAAAGCATTAGCAACCACTAGGGCAGATGAAGGTCATCTTTGGAGGGCTAGCAGCCAAAAGAGAAAACAACCCTGACAAAAGGGTTTTTGCTAGAAGTGCTTGATTAAAAATTGAAGAAATCAGCTTGGTACATTCGGTAAAGGTAGCCTGTAAAATCCCACATATCACTTTTAAGGATAAGGACATCAAAGGAATTTGTTTCTCCCATGATGAACCCTTGGTAATTTCTATTATTTCATCAAAAACATAATGTACGAAGGGTTCAAATCTATAGTGGCAACTCAACATATATAATTTTTGCCAATGCCTTTGGTTAGCTAGATATTGGAAGACACAACCTTAGACCAATCAGTTTACTCTGGTTGATTTCTTAGGAGAGAAGGCATATCCATTGGGAGGGGTGTCCATCCTGATCACCTTAGGGAAACCTCTGATTCAAGCTACCTACTTGGTGGATTTCTTAGTAATAGATTGTTTCTCTACCTACAATGTCATCATGGGGTGACCAACACTCAATTCATTAAAGGAAGTACCTTCAACATACCACTCCCTCCTCTATTTTCTAACCAATGATGCAGTGGGTAAGGTAAGGGGAGATCGGATCATCGCCAGAGTATGCTATGCAACTTCCACCAAGAATAGTCCTACTATAGAGATGAGTCAAGTAGATAATCTCGACCCAAAAGACTCGGAGGAAGGAGAAAGAACTCGCCCAGTGGAACAATTAACCCCTATAATCCTGGGAAACTCACTAAACCAAGTAACATACATAGGGTTAGGGCTTTGCCCCCACCTCAAGATAAAAATCATGGATTTCTTACGCACAAACTCATATGTGTTTATTTGGAGTCATAAAGACATACATGGGAATTGACCCTAGATGATGGTCCACAAGCTTAAAGTGGATCCTTCATTTAAGCCAGTTAGGCAAAAGAGAAGAGTATTTGCCCCAAAAAGGACCAAAGCTATTGCATAAGAAATAGGAAAGCTCCTACAGACAAGTTCAATTAGAGAGGTCAATGGAAAATGTGGTACTAGTCAAGATAATGGAAAATGAAGGCTTAGCATAGACTTTACAAACCTCAAAAAGGCTTTTCCAAAAGAATGTTTTCCCCTACAAAGAATTGACCTGCTAGTAGACGCAACAACGGGTTTCCAATTCTTGAGTTTCATAGATGCTTTCTCAGGATATAATCAAATCCCGATGCATCCAAAATATCAAGAGAAGACCTCGTTTGTTACTAAGCAAGGACTATACTATTGCAAGGTGATGTCGTTCGACTTAAAGAATGTTAGAGCAACATAACAATGTCTGGTCCATTAGATCTTCAAGGATTTAATTAGAAGAACTATGGAGGTTTACATTAATGAAATGTTAGTAAAAATTCAGTCTATAGAAGATCACGTTGCTTGGCTAGACGAAGCTTTCTGAATCTTGAGGAAGTATCGGATTAAGCTGGCTCTGTAATGTCCCAAAATCCATCCTATAAGGCATCACTATCTATAAAACATCCAAATATGAGAGCATACTAAAGTAACATTAAATAAATAAAATCATTCATAATCAAATATCTAATTCTATAAATCCCCAAATAAAACATAAATAAACCCTTAACATAAGTATGCCGTCAAATCTAAAAGTTATAGAATAAAAGTCATTCTCAAAATTCCACATCCGGATCCAGGTCATGATCCCTCTCAACATCCAAATCTGTAGATTCATCTAACTCTAGATCCTCCTCAACACTAAATTTTGAAAAATGTTATAGTAGGGTGAGCAATAAAGCCCTGTAGAAATAACTTCTCAAACTCAAACAGGGTTTAGAAATCCTAAAAATAAGTAAATCTTAGTTATAAAATAACATATATGGTTTTGAGATAAAACAATGACAATTAATAATATCTCAATTTTATGACACCAAACAATAAAGTTTAAAGAAGTAAAACTCATTCCCAAAGCAATAGCTATTCACAAACATTATATCTCATGTACGCAGGTAGACTAGAATGAATCCAAATATCGAGAATATCCTAACCCACACATATACACACAATTCTCCAACCAATCCTCGCAAGGATGCACTACTTTAGGAAGGGCATACACTGATGCATCGGCAATGATGAATCCAACCCAAAAATTGTATACTAGCCCTTAGCCTTGATGCCCATGAGAGAATAATGTGAATTCTTGAACCTTGCATGGAACCAAACAATTTCACTATGGGTGAAAGGGAATCTTCAAATCCCTCCAAGTAAGAAATGCATCTAAGCATCTTACAATATATGGTTGAATGAAACCCACGCTCATCACACTCACTGATATAAAATATACTAGCCCTTAGCCTTCATGCCCATGAAAGAATAATGTGAATTCTTGAACCTTGCATGGAACCAAACAATTTCACTATGGGTGAAAGGGAATCTTCAAATCCCTTAAAGTAAGAAATGCATCTAAGCATCTTACAATATACGGTTGAATGAAACCCACTGGGATAGACTAATCTCTAACACTCTACGGCAGTGCTTGAATGAAATTCAAGTCCATCACAACAACCATACAAGAGATGCAATAACAAACATTTTCTCAAATCACAAGAAAATCCAGAATCCCCAAATTTCACAATTTGTATTACAAGAGAACAATTTAAGAAAATAAGCAAGAGATCATCAACAATCCATTTTTATTGTTCATTACAAAGCACTAAAGTTTTGAAATCAAGAACAAGGGAAAAATCAAGAAAAAAATCCATTTCTCTTGAAAACTAGGGTTTTATGACAAGAAAAGAGTTTTGATGATTTTCTAACCCTAGCTTTTTTTAAAACATGGTAATCTTTGCAAAAATAACAAGAAATGATAATTTCATAGCATATATATATAAACGAGAGTGAAAACATACATATACATATAAGCCCTAGCCTCAATGGTCAAGAATGGAAGGAACCCCTACCTTGGTATTCTTGAAAAATTAGGGCATTGATCCAATCGAATGTGCAAATCCCCTTTGATCTTGTGTTTTTCCCTTTCTTTCTTCCTCTGTAAGGTTTCCTGGGGTTAGAAATGTTGAAAAGGAGCTAAAGTAGGTTTCCTTAAGTATTTATAGTGGTAGGAAGGCCGGCTGTTCGCAACTTAAAAATTTATGGAATTTACAGAGTGTACCAGTACACGTATCGGTACGCTTTGCCGAAAATCCCCAAAGTCTGCCTGTTTCTTCTGTTGTTCATTTCTAATCCATTCCAAACCCTTCCAAATCCAACCCAAACTTTTTCAACATACTTTTTGTACATCAAACCTAGTTGGTACAAGTTCTATTACAACGATTTCATATATTTACATGGTAAAACTAAGTTTAAACTACTATTTACTCAAATTTTACCATATTAACATTTGAAAATAAATAATTACTTGCTATAAATATCTATATACATATATAAAGGTAAAAGTGTGGGGTTTACAATCCACCCCCCTTAAAGAAATTCTTGTCCTTGAAACTCACCTCAAGTAGCGAATAAATAAGGGTACTTCTCTCGCATCTCCAGCTTGGGTTCCCAAGTAGCTTCCTCCACCCCCTGATGTTGCCACAAGACCTTCATCAGTTGGATGAATTTGTTGCGAAGCACCTTCTCCTTGGTATCGAGAATCTCCACCGGTTGTTCTACATATATTGCTTCATCTTGAACTTCAATATCCTCCAAATCCACGACATGCATGGTATCCGATTGACACTTTCTTAACATTGACACGTGGAACACGTCATGCACCCCTGAAAACTGAGCTGGTAACTGTTGTTGATACGCCACCTTGCCCATAGCTTTGATCACTTTGAATGGTTCGATATACCTTGAAGCTAATTTTTCCTTCTTGCCGAATCTCAACACTCTTTTTTTAGGCGACACCTTGAGGTACATATAGTCCCCCTCTTGGAATTTCAATGGTCTTTGTCTTCGATCCGCATAGCTTTTCTGTCTTCTTTGTACCGTGCGTAGTCTCTCCCGGATGAGTTGAATTTTCTCCGTAGTCTCCCTAACAATCTCTGGCCCAAATAAACTACTCTTACCAGCTTCTAACCAACAAATCGGGGACCTACATGGCCTTCCATACAATGCTTCATAAGGTGCCACGCTGAGGTTAGATTGGAAACTGTTGTTGTATACGAATTCCACCAACGACAAATGATCACTCCAATCTCCCTTGAAGTCCAACATGCAAGCTTGTAACATATCCTCCAAAATTTGTATTACCCTATTGGATTGACCATCTGTTGGGGGATGAAAGATGGTGCTAAAGTGTAACTCTGTTCCCATAGCTCGTTGTAGACTTTGCCAAAATTGTGCCACGAAATGAGAATCACGATCCAAAACAATAGAGAGCGGAACTCCATGTAATCTAACAATCTCGCGAATATAGAGCTTGCTCAAGCTCTCCAAAATGTATGTGGTCTTCATACTCAAGAAATGAGCCGACTTGGTAAGTCTATCCACACTGAACCATACGGCTTTATGACCGCGTGAAGTTAGTGAAAATCCTAACACAAAGTCCATGGTGATATGATCCCACTTCCACTTTGGAATAGACAAAGATAGTAATAATCCTCCGGCCTTTTAACGCTTAATCTTCACCTGCTGACATACCGCGCACTTTGACATGTACTTAGCCACATCTTTTTTCATCCCTTTCCACCAAAATTGACGGTTCATGTCTCTATACATCTTGGTACTACCCGGATGTATGGAAAATTTTGAACGATGGCACTCACCCAACACCTCTTCCCATACTTGGTCATTGTTGGGTACATATAGTCTTCTACAAAACTGTAACTCATCATTACGTATTGCCCAGTTCTCAATCATCTCATTCATCTCCAATCTACCACGGACATTTTTCAACTCTACATCTAATCGTTGCAACTCCACAATCCTTTGTCAGAGAATTGGTTGAGCTACAAGGTTAAGTAAGCATGGTCGATCTTCCCATCTATCCATCAACAGATCAAACTCCTCCAAAGCATCAATCATCTTCCACCTATAAATAGGAAGAATATTGATTTCACCCTGAGACTTCCAACTAAGTATATCTGCTACTACATTTGCCTTTCTCGGATGGTAGTTGAGTGTGAAATCATAGTCTTCTAGATATTCAATCCACATTCATTGTCGAAGGTTCAAGTCTTTCTGTGTGAAGATATACTTGAGGTTCTTATGATCTAAAAATACTTGAAACTTTTCTCCTTAAAGGTAACACCTCCACAACTTAAGAGCAAAAACCATAGCGGCAAGCTCCAAGTCATCAGTGGGTAGTTCTGCTCATGAATTTTAAGTTGTCTCGAGCCATAAGCAACTACCTTACCTCCTTGTATTAACACACATCTCAAGCCTAGTAATGAAGCATCAGTATACACATCATATCCCTCCCCACTGCTCGGAATAATGAGGACAGGAGCTGTTGTCAACTTCTCCTTCAAGGTGCGAAAGGCTAGTTCACACGCTTGAGTCCACACGAATTTTTCTCCCTTCTTTGTAAGGCGAGTCATTGGCATTGCTATCTTCAAGAACCCTTCCACAACCTCCGGTAGTAGCCTGCTAATCCCAAAAAACTACGTACTTCGGTCACATTCTTCGGTGGTTCCCACTTCATCACTGCTTCAATCTTTGCGGGGTCAACAACTACACCCTATTTTGACACCACATGGCCATGGAATTTCACTTCCTTCATGCAGAACTCGCATTTACTCATCTTAGCATATAAATTATGCTCTCTCAATGTCTGTAGCACAATCAAGAGATGGCGTTCGTGTTCCTCTTGTGTCCGTGAATAGATCAATATATCATCAATAAACACGATGACAAACTGATCTAGGTACGGTCGAAATACCTCATGCATCAAATCCATGAAGGCTGTTGGGGCATTAGTCAATTCGAACGACATTACCCTATATTCAAAATGACCATACCGGGTACGAAAAGCTATCTTAGGAATATCCTCCTCCTTGATCTGTAATTGATGGTACCCTGTACGAAGATCAATCTTGGAGTAATACTTGGAACCCCTCAGCTGATCGAATAAATCATCAATCTGTGGCAATGGATATTTATTCTTCACTGTCACTCAGTTTAACCTTCGATAATCCATGCATAACCGAAGCGTTTCGTCATTCTTCTTCACAAAAAGGACCGGGGCTCCCCAAGGTGAAGTGCTTAAACGGATAAACCCAATAGCCAAAAGTTGGTCCAACTGTTTCCTTAGCTCCTTTAACTCCAAAGGTGTCATCCGATATGGCGTAATGGATATGGGTTCAGTTCCCAGATATAGATCGATTGTAAACTCAATCTCTCTTTATGGGGGTAACCCTGATAGTTCATCTGGAAAGATGTCCGAAAACTTTGACACTATCAATATCACATCTAGTTGTGATCTATCCCGATCATCTCCAATCAAGCTAGCTAAGAAACTCAATTGGCTCCCCACCTTAGCTTTCAAAAATCTACTACCCGTAGTAGAAAATGGATGGGAAGAATTTTGATCATTCATGAAATTGAAAATTACACCTCCCGGTAATTGAAAGGAAATTCGTTTACAAAAATAATCCATTACTGCGCAGAAGGTCAACAACAAGTTCATCCCAAATATTATGTCATACCCTTTCATATCTAATGTAACCAAATCTACAATTAATTCTTGCTCCCCAATTCGAAGCACACCCTTCTAGTATCCAACCATTCTCCGTAGGCATGTCAATACTCGAGGCATGTTCTAGTTTTCCAAAGTTCAATCCCAAATTAAGAGCATATATAGTGCATATGAATGAATGAGTAGCACCGAAATCAAATAAAATTTGGGCCTAAGAATTGTAGAGAAGAACAATACCTTCCACAACGGCATTGGAAACATCTTTTTTTGGTTGAATCAAAGCGAATGCTCTCCCTTGATTGGGGCCGCCTGGGGCCTGAGCTGCTAACGGTCTCTGTTGTAGTGGCTTCGGTGGTGGGGGCTTGTTTGCTTGATTGGTCTTTGGTTGCAACAATGGGCAGTTATTTCTGAAGTGCCCGACACCTCCACATGAGAAGCATTGACGCGAGTCAGTGCTTACTCTATTCTGAGTAACCCCATCTCCTCGAACTGTCTGAGGTCTCTATCCAGTTATTTGGTCTAGGCGACAATATGGTGCTGCTCGTTACCCTCCCTTGCTGCCAACACCGGTCCGGATCGGAACTCTCCTCACAAAGATCTGGCGCTGCTGGTTGTCCTCCGCGTCTCTCTTCACCAGTGTATCTCTATCCACAAGATCCCTATAGTCCTGAATTTTGTGTGCCATAAGCTTCTCCCGGATGGCAGGCCTCAAGCTCTGCTCAAAGCATTTGGCCTTCCTAGTCTCTGTGGATATGAATTTCGTTGCATAGTGGGATAGCTCGTCAAACTTCCTCTCATACTTGGATATTATCATGCTACCCTGTCGTAGAGCTAGAAAATTGGCACTTATCTTGTCCCTGACGGATTCAGGAAAATATTTATCCTGGAAGATCTAATCAAATTCCTTCCAAGTAAGAGCATCCGTGTTCCTCCTTCTCTTCACTGAGTCCCACCAATGGTCTGTCTCCCCCTCTAACAGGTACGTAGCCAAGCCAACCTGTAAATCCTTGGTAACTCCCATGCCCATCACACATCTTCTTGATCTGGCGAATCCACTTATCTGCATCCAAGGGTTTAGAGCTTCCTTGGAAAGTAGGTGGGTGTTGCCACAAGAATTCTTGAAGTACCATCCTTCGATTTTCGTTCTCGTTGTCCGGAACTTGAGCTAATGGATGAACCCCACTGTTGTGGTTGTTGTTCCCATTTTGGTGTTATACTAGAGTGGTTAGCTCCCGTAGGCATTGGTATATGCCATTCATAGCCTCAGGAGGTGGTGGTGATGGTGGGTTTGCTTGTCCTCCACGACCACACCCACGTCCGCCGTCCATCCATCCTACACATCAATTCAGAATTCAGTTTCCTTGATGTACAAGACATCCTAACTATCACTTTAATCTAAAGTATAAGTCGTGTGTAAAATTTATATCAACAGTTTCATTCAACCTAGTCCTAACACTCTAGTGGTAATCTATAACCTCTAGCTCCCATGTAAGACCTAAAGCCTAGGCTCTTATACCAAACCTTATAACGCCCCAAAATTCACCTTGGACAATATTGCAATTTAAATCCATTCACATCATGAGAGCGACTAATAAAATTCATTAATAAAAAAATTTCATTCATCAAATGTAATATTTACAACATCATTCCCAAAAGAATACGCCAAAACATGGCGATTATATCCCCAAAAGAATACGATCGACTATGATAATTACATCTCAAAAGAATCACATTTAAACTCGCAGCGGAATAACAAAAAATTAGTCTTTACATAATCTCAAAAGAAATTTCCTAGCCTAATTCCTAGGAGGGTATAACCCTAGACATCCACCTCAGGATCCACAAGCCCATCCAGTGGAGCTTCCCAATGTATCGGCTCCTCAACTCCGAGCTCCTCCTCTAGACCACAATTTGAAAGATATAGTTTGTAGGGGGTGAGCACTAAGCTCTGTAGCAACATCCTCCCAAAATCGAACAAGGTTTATGAAAATAATATAAAATAGTTCGGTCTCACTTTTCAAAATAGCATATATAATTTGAAAAGAAACAGTGACAATTTATTTGATCTCAAGTTAACTCACTAGCAATAGTTTAAATGAAAGGAATAAGCATGTTGGAGTGTTAAAAATCAAATAATCATTCAATCATGTCATCCCATATTCTCATGTATGTTGGTTGCTTCCCATGAATCTACACTCCGATTCTACCTCGTTCACTCACCACAATCACACAATCTCAAACATTTTAGAAAGGGTGTATACCGTCTCTTATGTCATTGACGAATCCTTCCCAGGAAAGGTATATCATCCCTTAGCCTCGAACTTACATGAACAATAGTGGTTGCTCTCACAAACAACAAATCACTACAAGTGTTAAGAAACCATCTCACCCTCACTAGGATAGACTAACCTCTAACATTCTACGACAGTGCTCGAATGCAATACAAGGTCATCACAACAACCATACAAGAGATGCAATAACAAATATTTTCTCAAATCACAAGAAAATTCAGAATCCCCAAATTTCACAATTTGTATTACAAGAGAAAAATTTAAGAAAATAAGCAAGAGATCATCAACAATCCATTTTTATTGTTCATTACAAAGCACTAAAGTTTTGAAATCAAGAACAAGGGAAAAATCAAGAGAAAAATCCATTTCTCTTGGAAACTAGGGTTTTATGACAAGAAAAGAGTTTTCATGGTTATCTAACCCTAGCTTTGTTTAAAACATGGTAATCTTTGCAAAAATAACAAGAAAGGATGATTTCATAGCATATATATATAAATGAGAGTGAAAACATACATATACATATAAGCCCTAGCCTCAATGGTCAAGAATGGAAGGAACCCCTACCTTGTTATTCTTGAAAAATTAGGGCATTGATCCAATCGAATGTGCAAATCCCCTTTGATCTTGTGTTTTTCCCTTTCTTTCTTCCTCTGTAAGGTTTCCTGGGGTTAGAAATGTTGAAAAGGAGCTAAAGTAGGTTTCCTTAAGTATTTATAGTGGTAGGAAGGCCGGCTGTTCGCAACTTAAAAATTTATGGAATTTACAGAGTGTACCAGTACACGTATCGGTACGCTTTGCCGAAAATCCCCAAAGTCTGCCTGTTTCTTCTGTTGTTCATTTCTAATCCATTCCAAACCCTTCCAAATCCAACCCAAACTTTTTCAACATACTTTTTGTACATCAAACCTAGTTGGTACAAGTTCTATTACAACGATTTCATATATTTACATGGTAAAACTAAGTTTAAACTACTATTTACTCAAATTTTACCATATTAACATTTGAAAATAAATAATTACTTGCTATAAATATCTATATACATATATAAAGGTAAAAGTGTGGGGTTTACAATCCACCCCCCTTAAAGAAATTCTTGTCCTTGAAACTCACCTCAAGTAGCGAATAAATAAGGGTACTTCTCTCGCATCTCCAGCTTGGGTTCCCAAGTAGCTTCCTCCACCCCCTGATGTTGCCACAAGACCTTCATCAGTTGGATGAATTTGTTGCGAAGCACCTTCTCCTTGGTATCGAGAATCTCCACCGGTTGTTCTACATATATTGCTCCATCTTGAACTTCAATATCCTCCAAATCCACGACATGCATGGTATCCGATTGACACTTTCTTAACATTGACACGTGGAACACGTCATGCACCCCTGAAAACTGAGCTGGTAACTGTTGTTGATACGCCACCTTGCCCATAGCTTTGATCACTTTGAATGGTTCGATATACCTTGAAGCTAATTTTTCCTTCTTGCCGAATCTCAACACTCTTTTTTTAGGCGACACCTTGAGGTACATATAGTCCCCCTCTTGGAATTTCAATGGTCTTTGTCTTCGATCCGCATAGCTTTTCTGTCTTCTTTGTACCGTGCGTAGTCTCTCCCGGATGAGTTGAATTTTCTCCGTAGTCTCCCTAACAATCTCTGGCCCAAATAAACTACTCTTACCAGCTTCTAACCAACAAATCGGGGACCTACATGGCCTTCCATACAATGCTTCATAAGGTGCCACGCTGAGGTTAGATTGGAAACTGTTGTTGTATACGAATTCCACCAACGACAAATGATCACTCCAATCTCCCTTGAAGTCCAACATGCAAGCTTGTAACATATCCTCCAAAATTTGTATTACCCTATTGGATTGACCATCTGTTGGGGGATGAAAGGCGGTGCTAAAGTGTAACTCTGTTCCCATAGCTCGTTGTAGACTTTGCCAAAATTGTGCCACGAAATGAGAATCACGATCCAAAACAATAGAGAGCGGAACTCCATGTAATCTAACAATCTCGCGAATATAGAGCTTGCTCAAGCTATCCAAAATGTATGTGGTCTTCATACTCAAGAAATGAGCCGACTTGGTAAGTCTATCCACACTGAACCATACGGCTTTATGACCGCGTGAAGTTAGTGGAAATCCTAACACAAAGTCCATGGTGATATGATCCCACTTCCACTTTGGAATAGGCAAGGATAGTAATAATCCTCCAGGCTTTTGACGCTTAATCTTCGCCTGCTGACATACCGCGCACTTTGACATGTACTTAGCCACATCTTCTTTCATCCCTTTCCACCAAAATTGACGGTTCATGTCTCTATACATCTTGGTACTACCCGGATGTATGGAAAATTTTGAACGATGGCACTCACCCAACACCTCTTCCCATACTTGGTCATTGTTGGGTACATATAGTCTTCTACAAAACTGTAACTCATCATTACGTATTGCCCAGTTCTCAATCATCTCATTCGTCTCCAATCTACCACGGACATTTTTCAACTCTACATCTAATCGTTGCAACTCCACAATCCTTTGTCAGAGAATTGGTTGAGCTACAAGGTTAAGTAAGCATGGTCGATCTTCCCATCTATCCATCAACAGATCAAACTCCTCCAAAGCATCAATCATCTTCCACCTATAAATAGGAAGAATATTGATTTCACCCTGAGACTTCCAACTAAGTATATCTGCTACTACATTTGCCTTTCTCGGATGGTAGTTGAGTGTGAAATCATAGTCTTCTAGATATTCAATCCACATTCATTGTCGAAGGTTCAAGTCTTTCTGTGTGAAGATATACTTGAGGTTCTTATGATCTAAAAATACTTGAAACTTTTCTCCTTAAAGGTAACACCTCCACAACTTAAGAGCAAAAACCATAGCGGCAAGCTCCAAGTCATCAGTGGGTAGTTCTGCTCATGAATTTTAAGTTGTCTCGAGCCATAAGCAACTACCTTACCTCCTTGTATTAACACACATCTCAAGCCTAGTAATGAAGCATCAGTATACACATCATATCCCTCCCCACTGCTCGGAATAATGAGGACAGGAGCTGTTGTCAACTTCTCCTTCAAGGTGCGAAAGGCTAGTTCACACGCTTGAGTCCACACGAATTTTTCTCCCTTCTTTGTAAGGCGAGTCATTGGAATTGCTATCTTCAAGAACCCTTCCACAACCTCCGGTAGTAGCCTGCTAATCCCAAAAAACTACGTACTTCGGTCACATTCTTCGGTGGTTCCCACTTCATCACTGCTTCAATCTTTGCGGGGTCAACAACTACACCCTATTTTGACACCACATGGCCAAGGAATTTCACTTCCTTCATGCAGAACTCGCATTTACTCATCTTAGCATATAAATTATGCTCTCTCAATGTCTGTAGCACAGTCAAGAGATGGCGTTCGTGTTCCTCTTGTGTCCGTGAATAGATCAATATATCATCAATAAACACGATGACAAACTGATCTAGGTACGGTCGAAATACCTTATGCATCAAATCCATGAAGGCTGTTGGGGCATTAGTCAATTCGAATGACATTACCCTATATTCAAAATGACCATAACGGGTACGAAAAGCTATCTTAGGAATATCCTCCTCCTTGATCTGTAATTGATGGTACCATGTACGAAGATCAATCTTGGAGTAATACTTGGAACCCCTCAGCTGATCGAATAAATCTTCAATCTGTGGCAATGGATATTTATTCTTCACTGTCACTCAGTTTAACCTTCGATAATCCATGCATAACCGAAGCGTTTCGTCATTCTTTTTCACAAAAAGGACCGGGGCTCCCCAAGGTGAAGTGCTTAAACGGATAAACCCAATAGCCAAAAGTTGGTCCAACTGTTTCCTTAGCTCCTTTAACTCCAAAAGGTGTCATCCGATATGGAGTAATGGATATGGGTTCAGTTCCCAGATATAGATCGATTGTAAACTCAATCTCTCTATATGGGGGTAACCCTGATAGTTCATCTGGAAAGATGTTCGAAAACTTTGACACTATCAATATCACATCCAGTTGTGATCTATCCCGATCATTTCCAATCAAGCTAGCTAAGAAACTCAATTGGCTCCCCACCTTAGCTTTCAAAAATCTACTACCCGTAGTAGAAAATGGATGGGAAGAATTTTGATCATTCGTGAAATTGAAAATTACACCTCCCGGTAATTGAAAGGAAATTCGTTTACAAAAATAATCCATTACTGCGCGGAAGGTCAACAACAAGTTCATCCCAAATATTATGTCATACCCTTTCATATCTAATGTAACCAAATCTGCAATTAATTCTTGCTCCCCAATTCGAAGCACGCACCCTTTACACACCCTTCTAGTATCCAACCATTCTCCGTAGGCATGTCAATACTCGAGGCATGTTCTAGTTTTTCATAGTTCAATCCCAAATTAAGAGCATATATAGTGCATATGAATGAATGAGTAGCACCGAAATCAAATAAAATTTGGGCCTAAGAATTGTAGAGAAGAACAATACCTTCCACAACGGCATTGGAAACATCTTTTTTTGGTTGAATCAAAGCGAACGCTCTCCCTTGATTGGGGCCGCCTGGGGCCTGAGCTGCTAACGGTCTCTGTTGTAGTGGCTTCGGTGGTGGGGGCTTGTTTGCTTGATTGGTCTTTGGTTGCAACAATGGGCAGTTATTTCTGAAGTGCTCGACACCTCCACATGAGAAGCATTGACGCGAGTCAGTGCTTACTCTATTCTGAGTAACCCTATCTCCTCGAACTGTCTGAGGTCTCTATCCAGTTATTTGGTCTAGGCGACAATATGGTGCTGCTCGTTACCCTCCCTTGCTGCCAACACCGGTCCGGATCGGAACTCTCCTCACAAAGATCTGGCGCTGCTGGTTGTCCTCCGCGTCTCTCTTCACCAGTGTATCTCTATCCACAAGATCCCTATAGTCCTGAATTTTGTGTGCCATAAGCTTCTCCCGGATGGCAGGCCTCAAGCTCTGCTCAAAGCATTTGGCCTTCCTAGTCTCTGTGGATATGAATTTCGTTGCATAGTGGGATAGCTCGTCAAACTTCCTCTCATACTTGGATATTGTCATGCTACCCTGTCGTAGAGCTAGAAAATTGGCACTTATCTTGTCCCTGACGGATTCAGGAAAATATTTATCCTGGAAGATCTAATCAAATTCCTTCCAAGTAAGAGCATCCGTGTTCCTCCTTCTCTTCACTGAGTCCCACCAATGGTCTGTCTCCCCCTCTAACAGGTACGTAGCCAAGCCAACCTGTAAATCCTTGGTAACTCCCATGCCCATCACACATCTTCTTGATCTGGCGAATCCACTTATCTGCATCCAAGGGTTTAGAGCTTCCTTGGAAAGTAGGTGGGTGTTGCCACAAGAATTCTTGAAGTACCATCCTTCGATTTTCGTTCTCGTTGTCCGGAACTTGAGCTAATGGATGAACCCCACTGTTGTGGTTGTTGTTCCCATTTTGGTGTTATACTAGAGTGGTTAGCTCCCGTAGGCATTGGTATATGCCATTCATAGCCTCAGGAGGTGGTGGTGATGGTGGGTTTGCTTGTCCTCCACGACCACACCCACGTCCGCCGTCCATCCATCCTACACATCAATTCAGAATTCAGTTTCCTTGATGTACAAGACATCCTAACTATCACTTTAATCTAAAGTATAAGTCGTGTGTAAAATTTATATCAACAATTTCATTCAACCTAGTCCTAACACTCTAGTGGTAATCTATAACCTATAGCTCCCATGTAAGACCTAAAGCCTAGGCTCTTATACCAAACCTTATAACGCCCCAAAATTCACCTTGGACAATATTGCAATTTAAATCCATTCACATCATGAGAGCGACTAATAAAATTCATTAATAAAAAAATTTCATTCATCAAATGTAATATTTACAACATCATTCCCAAAAGAATACGCCAAAACATGGCGATTATATCCCCAAAAGAATACGATCGACTATGATAATTACATCTCAAAAGAATCACATTTAAACTCGCAGCGGAATAACAAAAAATTAGTCTTTACATAATCTCAAAAGAAATTTCCTAGCCTAATTCCTAGGAGGGTATAACCCTAGACATCCACCTCAGGATCCACAAGCCCATCCAGTGGAGCTTCCCAATGTATCGGCTCCTCAACTCCAAACTCCTCCTCTAGACCACAATTTGAAAGATATAGTTTGTAGGGGGTGAGCACTAAGCTCTGTAGCAACATCCTCCCAAAATCGAACAAGGTTTATGAAAATAATATAAAATAGTTCGGTCTCACTTTTCAAAATAGCATATATAATTTGAAAAGAAACAATGACAATTTATTTGATCTCAAGTTAACTCACTAGCAATAGTTTAAATGAAAGGAATAAGCATGTTGGAGTGTTAAAAATCAAATAATCATTCAATCATGTCATCCCATATTCTCATGTATGTTGGTTGCTTCCCATGAATCTACACTCCGATTCTACCTCGTTCACTCACCACAATCACACAATCTCAAACATTTTAGAAAGGGTGTATACCGTCTCTTATGTCATTGACGAATCCTTCCCAGGAAAGGTATATCATCCCTTAGCCTCGAACTTACATGAACAATAGTGGTTGCTCTCACAAACAACAAATCACTACAAGTGTTAAGAAACCATCTCACCCTCACTAGGATAGACTAACCTCTAACATTCTACGACAGTGCTCGAATGCAATACAAGGTCATCACAACAACCATACAAGAGATGCAATAACAAATATTTTCTCAAATCACAAGAAAATTCAGAATCCCCAAATTTCACAATTTGTATTACAAGAGAAAAATTTAAGAAAATAAGCAAGAGATCATCAACAATCCATTTTTATTGTTCATTACAAAGTACTAAAGTTTTGAAATCAAGAACAAGGGAAAAATCAAGAGAAAAATTCATTGCTCTTGGAAACTAGGGTTTTATGACAAGAAAAGAGTTTTCATGATTATCTAACCCTAGCTTTGTTTAAAACATGGTAATCTTTGAAAAAATAACAAGAAATGATGATTTCATAGCATATATATATAAACGAGAGTGAAAACATACATATACATATAAGCCCTAGCCTCAATGGTAAAGAATGGAAGGAACCCCTACCTTGGTGTTCTTGAAAAATTAGGGCTTTGATCCAATCTAGTGTACAAATCCCCTTTGATCTTGTGTTTTTCCCTCTCTTGCTTCCTCTCCAAGGTTTCCTAGGGTTAGAAATGTTAAAATAGGGCTAAATGAGGTGTCATTAAGTATTTATAGTGGAAGGAAGGCCAGCTGTTCATGACTTAAAAAGTTCTAGAATTTACAGAGTGTACCGGTACGCTGAGGCTTTTGGAGTTCGACATACTGGTACGCTTTGTCGAAAATCCCCAGATTCTGCCTGTTTCCTCTATTTTTCATTTCTAATCCATTCCAAACCCTTCCAACTCCAACTCAAACTTTTACAACATAATTTTTTACACCAAACCTAGTTGGTACAAGTTCTATTACAACGATTTCATATATTTACATGGTAAAACTAAGTTTAAACTACTATTTACTCGAATTTTACCATATTAACATTTCAAAATAAATAATTACTTTCTATATATACCTATATACATATATAAAGATAAAAGTGTGGGGTTTACAAATATCATACCCTTTATTTGTAAACTTATGCCTCATAAATGAAACTCAATGCTTTTACTAACCAAAAATACAAAGACCATTAAAATACCATTAAATAAACAAATCATTCATAATCTATATATAATTATATAAATCCTTAAATAA
Source organism: Ilex paraguariensis (assembly GCA_963454935.2). Taxonomy (NCBI): domain Eukaryota; kingdom Viridiplantae; phylum Streptophyta; class Magnoliopsida; order Aquifoliales; family Aquifoliaceae; genus Ilex; species Ilex paraguariensis. The sequence continues at coordinate 405,716 of CAUOFW020005769.1, forward strand.
AATATAATAAATCCTTAGCATAAGTACATCGTCAAATCTAAACTTCATAGAATAAAACTCATTTTCAAACTTCCACATCCAGATCCACGTCGTGATCCCCCTCAACATCCCAATCTACCAGCTAATCCAACTTTGGATCCTCCTCAACACTAAAAGTTTAAAAATATTATTGTAGGGTGAGCAATAAATCCTAGTAGGAAAGCCTTCACAAACCCAAACAAGGTTTAGAAATCATAAAATAGGTAAGCCTTAGTTATAAAATAAAATATATGGTTTCCAGATAAAGTAGTGATAGTTAATAAGATCTCAAGTTTACGCTACCAAACAAGAAAATTTATAGAAGTAAAACTTATTCCCAAAGTTACAGTTATTCACAAACATTATATCTCATGTACGCAGATAAACAAGTATAAATTGACATATCGAGAATATCCTTACCCACACACACACAAAATTCTCCAACCAATCCTTATAAGGATATACTAGTTTAGGAAGGGTCTATACTGCGGCATTGACAAAGACGAATCCAATCCAGGAATAGTATACTAGCCTTCATACTCGATCCCCGTTAGTGAATGGTGCAAATTCTTGAATCTCCCAAGGAACCAAGCAATTCCACTACAAGTGATACGAAACCTTCAAACCCCTCAAGGTAAGAAACACAACTAAGCACACTACAATATATGGTCGAATGTAACCCACGTTCATTACACCTACCCATACAAGAGATACTTTTCACACTTTTCCTATGAACATGTGAATTTTGATGTAAAACATGTGTAGGATACTAGGGTTTTAAATCAAGAATGGATAGATCTTGAAAGTAAATCAGGTATTTTGTTCAAGAAATAAATCATAGATTCAAATGAATTTAAAAACATTGTAGATCAATTATTTATATCATAATATGGATAAAAAAGATACATTATATAACCCTAATCATCAATGAATGAACCTGAGAAAGAACCCCTACCTTGATTCCTTAGATCCTAATCCTAACGTCTTCCGTTGCAATTACCCCGTGTTAATCCTTCAAGATTTAGCCCATTCTTCCACCTCTTCTTTTCATCAAACTTTCCTAGGTTTATTTGGGTTGAAAAATAGGTAAAGACACATTGGATCGTGACCCTAGGGTATTTACAGGCTAAAAAATGGAGAATTCTCCTCAGGATGAGGTATTGGGCTAATTCTAGTTTCCCTAGACCAGTCGAAGGTAGAATATACCCTTAGGTTTGGATTTAAGATCTCAAATAAGGAGGTCGAATACGAAGCACTTCTAGCTAATTTGAAGTTAGAACTTTCTCATGGTTCGAGGATTCTATAATCTAAGGTAGATTCTCAATTAGTGGTCAGGCAGATTAGGGGGAGTACGAAGCAAAAGATGAAAGTATGGCGACCTAGCTATCTAGGATTAAGGAACATGTCTCCTAATTTGAGAGTTTTGATATAGAACAAATCCCACTAGCAGGAAGCTCTCATGCTGATTCGTTGACATGTCAGGCCTTATCTCTTCATAATGTGCTTCTTTATGTTATTCCCATAAAGGAATCTAGACTCTGAATAAAGTGGAAGCCTAAAAGCTCAATAGAAAGGCTAGTAGGTATGTGTTAACAAGAGGAGCTTTGTACAAGAGAAGTTTCTCTCTGTTATACATGTGTTGCCTGGAGCTAGAAGGTTTTCGTTATATACTTAGCGAGATCCATGTAGGAATCTGTGGCAACCCATTATGGAGGGAGAGCTATGGCATATAAGGCTCTTTGTCAAGGGTATTATTGGCCCCTATGCAGAAGGGTGCCACTAAGTTCTTGTGTAGCTATAACAAATGTCAGAGTTTTGCCAATATCCTCAAGAACCAACAATAAGAACTCACCCCAATGACTAGTCAGTGGTCTTTCGACCAATAGGGCATAGACATTGTAGGTCCTTTGCCAATTGGCAAGGGATAGAATAGGTTTGTGATAGTTTTCGTTGACTACTTTACTAAGTGGTTAGAGGTTGAGCCACTGGCCAAAATCACTAAGCAAAAGCTCAAAGGTTTCCTATGGAGATCCATAATTTGTGTGCTTTGGAGTGCCTAGAGTTCTCATAACTAATAATGGAAAATAGTTTGACAATGACACCTTCAAAGAATTCTGTTTTGACTTGGGGAATAAGAACCATTACTCATCCCCTATCCACCCTAAAACTAATGGTCATGCTCAAGGGTGGATCTTTTGACAAGGAGAAGAGGATCTAAGAGGGTTGCAGTCTTCATATGAAAGTTGTGAGTGCATTTTTTGTCATCCACATTGTCAATCTAGAGGGATTTTGTTGTGAAACTATTAACAAAGCTCTTGAGTGACTCATTTTTTGTCTACAAATTTAGGAGTTAGTGGGGGACTTCATATGTGTTCTCCCTCTATTGAAGTGGGAGATGAATGAGGTGTTGAGCTTTGGGAAAGAGCTGATTGAGTTGGGCCTCAACTTGTTAAACTAGTGCCTAATAGTTCCCTTAAGGGTAAATGCAAAGCCTTTGCACATAGTTTGATCTGGAACATTGTGAAGGATAATTAGGGACTTGTAGGTTTATAAATAATGCAGTGTAGCTTTCAGCCCATCGAAAATTTTAATGGTTGGCATCTTGAATCTCAATAGGGAGACAGTAGTTGGAAACATTGAGAGTGAAGGGTGACTCCGTGTTTTGCACTAAAGCCTCCACTACTTCAAGAACTTGGACCTTCACGGTATTAATGACATTGGTGAGCTTTTTATTGACCTCCTAGAATTTGTTCTCCCATTGGTCATTGAATTATGGATGATTTAAGACAAATTCCTTTCTAGAGGTTGTTGGGCGGTGAGTAGCTATAGCATTTTCTTGTTCTATTGATCCTCCAAGGTCTTTTCTAACTTCTTCACCCTTCTACTTTCCTTCTTTGGTAGGGCTGGGTTTCAATGGTCAATTGGATGTGACCTTTGTCATTCATTCTCATGAGTTTGGTCTCTCGCTAGGTCCTTTGACCTAGTGATGGCTATCAACTTTGAAGAAATTAAAGGTGGAAAACTTTCCATTCCCATAGACGACGCCAACTGATGATGTCAAAAATTAACTACCAAGCTCTATGGAGGTTGCTAATTAGATTTGCTTTCTAACTGACCAAGGGAACATTTGAAAAGGCATGTTAAAGACCAAAAAGGCTCTAGGGGTTGATCTTCTGATGCTTAAATCAAAAGGGGAATGAGGAAATTAGATATTAGACGGACCTTAGATTGTTTCTATGTTCATCGTGTGGTACCACTCTTATATAAGCTACCGTTAGGAGATGTTTATCTCCTAATATGAATGGGCATTTTCCCTAAGTTACTAGTGTTTTAACTAAGATGGACTCCTTGTTTAGTTAGGAATCTTTGGTTGAGCTAAACTAGCCAAACATGAGTGCTAATGAGTAGGCTATCTTGAGCACTGGTGTTCCTTCGAGCTGTCGACCTTCAGAGCTCTTCTACTAGCACGGGCCCAAATCCTCATCATTAGATATCATGTAAGTAGGATAACATATGGCCATCCATGAATTGGTGGACCTTATTCCATCTTTATTTTTTCTTGGTGTCCAAGGTTTTAATGAGGGGAAGGATAATAACTAGACATGGTTAAATTGCATCAAGACAACCAAAATATTTGTGACCATACCTAATCTTATAAACATATTATGGATTGGTCATAAGCCAAAATTCAAATAAAGATCAAAGTATCAAGCCCAAATTTGGTGAACAGGTCAAAAGCCTATATTCAAAAAAATGAAGTGAATTCAAGGGCAAATTCTTTCCAACTTTAGGAAAATGATGTAGTATGGGTGGCTAGAATATCACTATTTGGTTTTAATGTGCTAAATAGAATTGCATTCTAACTGATCAAGGGGACCACTTGCAATAGCAAGTTGAAGATCAAATGGACTCCGGGGGTCCACCCTCTGATCCTTAAGTCAGAAAAGGGAATGAGGAAGTTGTATATCAGATTGGAGTAGGATTTCTTACCTAATTAATCTCCTTTCCTCCTTTTTTATAGACAGTGATGAGCCATTTTGGGATGTTTACCCCTTGCTTGGGGATTGGGATTTTTATGATGATGTTTGTAATTATCTAATTTTGTAAATTCTTTTTTGTAAATCTCAACCTATTCCATATTGATAATGTTACAAAGTCAAAGATCCAAAAGCATAAATGGAAGGGAGAAGATTGTGCTTCAAGCAATATCAAGAGAGTCTTTGTATACACCTTCTTACTTAGGAAAAAGATAATGGTCTTAGTGACCTAAGAACCCTTAGTTTAATTTATTAGACTTAGGATGATTAGAGGTAACTTGAAATCGGTGATTAATCCAAGTATGGCTCCTAGAGATTTTCAAAGAAAAGTTTTTCTAAACGTTGTTGTGTTTTGAAAACATGGTTTGAGTCATAATTGAACCATACTTGAGCAACACTCTTTAGTGCTCAAGAGGACAAGTTATTTTCTTGGTTTTAGGCTTAAAAAATCAGTAGGGACTGCCCTATGTTTGCTAGCTGTCGCTAGAGCATTCTCTAAACACTTAGAGACAAAATTGGAAAAGGTTGAACGAGTGGGTAATAGAGACTGACCTCTAGGTTGCTCTTAGACCTCTCAACTTGTCTTGAGATGGCTTGAGCAGTCCTGAGGTCACTGAAGCAATCCCTACTCTACTACTAGTAGTCACCGCTCTCCCATGGCTCGAGCGGTCATTCACAAATTTTTGTTTTCTTTCTCCTTAAGACAAACCCCATATTAAGCTTATAAATAGAGGGTGTCTTTCCTATGGTAGGGTAAGCCTCTTGAGAGTAAATTCAACCTATCTAAAACCTTGAGAGCTTATGAGTAACCCTAAATCCCGAAATCCAAAGGTAATTCATCTAATCATTTCTATCCAAACTCACACCTTAGACAAGAAGAACTTGGTTCTACCAACCCACATGTTAAGTGTGCATATCGAGGATCTTGGTGGAGAAGATTGCTTGAAGCCTACACAAATCGTGCAGTAGGGAGTTCAAGTGAAGGTATCCATAATGTCGAAGAGGGAGTTTCGGCAAAGAGGTTTATTAAAGGAAATGAGTGTCTAACCATGGTATTGGTTGAGATATAAGACTCAAGTACTTATAAACTAACTTTTGGATAGTGAATTAGGATTTGGTGAACCCAGAGTGGTTCACTACTGTAACACCCCAAAATTTACCCTAGAAGGCATTAACTATCTATATTACATCCAACCATGAGAGCATACTGAAGTACCATTAAATAAATAGAATCATTCATAATCCAACATTTGATTATATAAATCCCCAAAGTAACATAAGTAAATTCTTAACGTAAGTAAACCATAAAATATAAACTCTAGAGACTAAAATTCATTCTCAAACTTTCATTGCTGGATCCACATTATTATCCTCCTCAGCATCACAATCTGTTAGCTCATGTAACTCTGGATTCTCCTCAACACTAAAATAAGAAAAATGTTATGGTAGGGTGAGAAACAAAGCCCAGTAGGAAAACCTTCTCAAACCCAAACAAGGTTTAGAAATTATGAAAACAAGTAAGTCACAGTTGTAAAATAATATATATAATTTTGAAGTAAAATAATGACATTTAATGAGATCTCAAGTTTACGGTATAAAATATTGGATTTTATAATAGAATAGAACCACTACAAAAACCACAATTCATAACATAATATCTCATGTATGTAAGTAGACTACTATGAATCTACATACCAAACCTATCTCATCCACCCACAACACAAACCATCTCAAATCAATCACCATAGGTATATAACAATTAAAATACTTTAGGAAGGGTATATACCGACGTATCAACAATGACGTGTTTGTAAACCCCCACGTTTCTTATCATTATATAGTAATGTGATTATGTTTTTTTTTAAATGCTAAGATATGTAAAGATGTATGCATGAACTATGGAGATTGTAAGAGTAGAAATAAAAATGTTAGTAAAGGTAATAGGGTATATTGTAGAATTTTGGAAGTATTCCGGAGTGAAAGCGCACTTTAGAGAGAATTTGGGTAAAAAGAATTTTGGACACTGTCTAGTATGTGGACCATAAATTTTTATTTCTATGACCATTTAATCTGGAATTTTGACAGTAGACTCTAGACTTCCATAGCTACAAAATCATATTTCACAAAAATGTTTCAAATAGACCTCTAAATGGATCAAAACTTCATCGGAATTTTCAGTAGAAACTGGGTTGACGTTCGAACGTGAATCGACGTTCAAACGATAGTGAGTCCTAGTACTTTGGTTTCTGCAGAGCTTTGATGGAAATGTAAAAGTACTGGGAGCAACCGACGTTTGAATGCCAAAGTGACATTCGAACGTAAAATAGTAAATTGCACTACTGATGTTCGAACGCCAAAGTGACGTTCGAACGTGACTTACGGATCTGGGTTTCAGAATCGCGCACAGAAGATCATTTTTCACCCTATACTTAAGCACACTTCCATTAACCCCATTTCAACATTTCTAACCCTAAAAAGGCTTAGAGAGGAAGAAAGAAAGGCAAAAACAAAAGATTAAAGGGTTGATTCAAGTTTAAAAAAGATCAAATCTTCAAGTTCTTCACACAAAGTCAAGGAAGAAGAAAGGTAGGAGTTTTCTTCCACTCTTGTTCATTGAAGCTAGGGCTTATATATACATATGTTTTGACTCTTAATCATATATATTTGTTTTGGAATCCTTGATTCTTGATGTTCTTGCAAACCTTACCATGTTTTGAAAGAATTGATGGTTTGATAACCCTAGAAATTCATGTTCTTGATGTAAAAACCTAACTTTAGGAAAAATGGATTTTTCTTCTTGATATCCTCTTGTTCTTGATTCAAAAAAAATTTTATGCTTTGTTTGGAACAATAAAAGCCTATCTTTTGATGACTTCTTGCTTATTTTATTGAATTATTATGTTGGAAAAATACTTATAAAATTGGGGGTTTTGAATTTACGTGTGATTTGAGAAAATGGTAGGTGTTGCATCTCTTGTATGGTTTGTTGTGATAGACTTGAATTACATTCGAGAATTATCGTAGATTGTTAGAGGTTAGTCTATCCCAGTGGGGGTGAGATGGACTCCTAACACGGATTGTTGTTTGTGAGAGTAACCACTATTATTTACATAAATTCAAGGCTGAGGGATGACATACTTTTCCTTGGAAGGATTCGTCAATGCCGTGGGAGACGGTATACGCCCTTCATAAATTGGTTTGTGTGGTTATGATGGGAGAATCACCGTGTGGATTCATGTGAAGCAACAAACATGCATAAGAATATGGGATGATACTATTGAATGATTAATTGATTTCTTCATATGTTATTCCTTTCATTTAACTTATTGCTATTGTGTTAACTTGAGATCGAGTAAATTGTCACTGTTTTATTTTATGTTATATATGATATTTTGGAAAGTGAGACCGAACTGTTTTATATGTTTCTAAACCTTATTCAAATTTGGGAGGATGTTGCTACAGAGCTTAGTGTTCACCCCCTACAAATACTATTTATTATAAGATGTCGGTTTAGATGAAAAGCTTGGAATTGATGAGCAAGTAGCTTGGAAAGTGCAATTGGATGGAAGAGTGCATCTTAAGAGGGATGTCTAGAGTCGATCTCTCCATGTTCTAGACTAGGAGATGCATTTTGATACAATGGATAGATGTAATTTTGTTTATTCTACTGCAAGATTAAGTTTGATTTTGAGATATAATTGTCATAGTTTGACATATTCTTTTGGATAATGTTGTAGATATTATTTATGATGAATGTAAGTTGCCTTATTTATGGATTTTATTAGTTGCTCTCATGATGTGAATGATTTTCAGTAGTAATGCCTTCCAAGGTGGATTTTGGGGCATTATAAGGTTTGGTATCAGAGCTTAGGAATTAGGTCTTTTATGGGAGCTGTAGGTTATGGATTATCATCAGAGAGGTAGGACTAGGTCGAATGAAATATTTACTTAAAGCTTATACAAACCTTATGCTTTAGATTAAAGTAATAGTAAGGATGTCTTATACATCAAGAAAACTAAATTATAAATGGATGAGCTATGTCGTTATGCCACGGAGTTCATATCTATTGAGGCCAAGGGGACTAAACGATTCGCATAGGGCCCGAGACCTACCATTAGTGAGAAGTTTGTGGCTCACAAGATCCAAGACTATGGGGATCTTGTTGACAGAGTTGCACTGGTGGAAAGAGACATAGAAGACAACTAGTGGTGATAGAACTTTGCGAGGGGAGGTCCAATCCAGATGGGTGCTAGCACCNATAACGATTAGATACCGAGTTGGGAGCTATCTGGGATAGATTGGAGAGGAATGAGATTATTGAGAATTATTCTATACGTAATGATGAGTTACAGTTTCGTGGAAGACTATGTGTACCAAACAATGACCAAGTAAGGGAAGAAGTGTTGGGTGAGTGCCATCGTTCAAAATTTTCCATACATCCAGGTAGTACCAAGATGTATAGAGACATGAAGCGTCAATATTGGTGGAAAGGGATGAAACAAGACGTTGCTAAGTACATTGCCCAGTGCGCGGTGTGTCAGCAAGTGAAGGTGGAGCATGAAAAGCCCGGAGGATTACTACAGTTCTTGCCTATCGCAGAATGGAAGTGGGATCACATCACCATGGAATTCATGACTGGTTTTCCCCGGACTTCACAAAGGCATAGTGTCATATGGGTCATTGTTGAAAGACTCACCAAGTCCACTCATTTCTTGAGTATGAAGACCACTGACTCCTTAGAGACCTTGAGCAAGCTTTATATCCATGAGATTGTAAGATTACATGGAGTTCCACTCTCTATCTTATCGAATCGTGATTCTCGATTTGTGGCATAATTTTTACAAAGTCTACACCGAGCAATGGGGACAAAATTACAATTTAGAACCGCCTTTCATCCTCAAACTGATGGCCAATTTGAGAGGGTGATACATATTTTAGAGGACATGTTACATACTTGTGTGTTGGACTTCAAGGGAAGTTAGAGTGATCATTTGCCATTGGTGGAATTTGTGTATAATAATAGTTTTCAATCTAGCATTGGCATGGCACCTTATGAGGCATTGTATGGGAGACCATGTAGGTCATCGACTTGTTGGCTAGAAGCTGGAAAGAGTAGCTTGTTTGGGCCCGAAATTGTTCAGGAGACTACAGAGAAAATTCAACTAATCCGGGAGAGACTACGCACGACACAAAGTAAACAGAAGAGTTATGCGAATAGAAGAAAAAGACCATTAGAATTCTAAGAGGGGGACTATGAGTTCCTCAAGGTGTCACCCAAAAAGGGAGTGTTTTTTTTTGGCAAGAAGGGAAATTAGCTCCAAGGTACATTGGACCATTCGAAGTAATTAAAGCAGTGGACAAAGTGGCGTATCAACTTCGGTTACTAGCTCAGTTGTCAGGAGTACATGACGTCTTTCATGTGTCAATGTTGAGAAAGTGTCAATCGGATACAACGCATGTCATGAATTTGGAGGCTATTGAAGTTCAAGATGGAGCAACATATGAAGAACAACTAGTGAAGATTCTTGATACCAAGGAGAAGGTGTTTCGCAATAAAGTCATCCATCTGGTGAAGGTTTTGTGGCAACATCACGGGGTGGAGGAAGCTACCTAGGAATCAGAGCTAAAGATGCAAGAGAAGTACCCTTATTTATTCTCTACTTAATGTAAGTTTTGAGGATGAAACTTTCTTTAAGGGGGTTGGATTGTAAACCCCCATGTTTCTTATCGTTATACAGTAATGTGATTATATTTTTTTGAAATGCTAAGATATGTAATGATGTATGCATGAACTATGGAGGTTGTAAGAGTAGAAATAAAAAAAGTTAGTGGAGGTAATAGGGTATGTTGTAGAAGTTTGGAAGTATTCCGGAGTGAAAGCACACTTTAGAGGGAATTTGGGTAAAAAGGATTTTGGACACTGTCTAGTATTTGGACCTTAACTTTTTATTTTGATGACCATTGGATCTGCAATTATTATAGTAGACTCTGCACTTCTAGGGCTACAAAAGCGTATTTCACAAAAATGTTCCAAATCGACCTCTAAATGGGTCAAACTGCACTGAAAATTTCAGTAGAAACTGAGATTACGTTCGAACGTGAATCGACGTTTAAACGACAGTGAGTCCCAGTACTTTGGTTTCTACAGAGCTCTGATGGAAATACAAAAGTACTAGGAGCAACTGACATTCAAACACCAAAGTGACGTTCGAACAAAAAGTAGTAAATTGCACTACTGACGTTTGAATGCCAAAGTGACGTTCGAACGTGACTTACGGATCTGGGTTTCAGAATCGCGCACAGGAGACTATTTTTCACCCTATAAATACTTAAGCACACTTCCATTATCCCCATTTCAACATTTCTAACCCTAGAAAAGCTTAGAGAAGAAGAAAGAAAGAGAAAAACAAAAGATTAAATAGTTGATTAAAGTTTGGGAAAGATCAAATCTTCAAGTTATTCACACATAGTCAAGAAAGAAGAAAGGTAGGGATTTTCTTCCACTCTTATTCATTGAGGCTAGGGCTTATATATACATATGCTTCGACTCTTAATCATATATATTTGTTATGAAATCCTTGATTCTTGATGTTCTTGCAAACCTTACCATGTTTTGAAAGAATTTATGGTTTGATAACCCTAGAAATTCATGTTCTTGATGTAAAAACCTAACTTTAGAAAAAATGGATTTTTCTTCTTGATATCCTCTTGTTCTTGATTCAAAAAAACTTTAGTTCTTTGCTTGGAACAATAAAAGCCTATCTTTTGATGATCTCTTGCTTATTTTATTGAATTCTTATGTTGGAAAAATACTTATGAAATTGGGGGTTTTGAATTACTTGTGATTGGAGAAAATGGTTGGTATTGCATCTCTTGTATGATTTGTTGTGATAGACTTGAATTACCTTTGAGAACTACTGTAGAGTGTTAGTGGTTAGTCTATCTGAGTGGGGGTGAGATGGTTTCCTAACACTTGTAGTGGATTGTTATTTGTGAGAGCAACCACTATTGTTCATGTAAGTTCGAGGCTGAGGGATGATATACTTTTCCTTGGAAAGATTCGTCAATATCGTGGGAGACGGTATACGCCCTTCCTAAATTGGTTTGTGTGGTTATGATGGATGAACGAGGTAGAATCATCGTGTAGATTCATGAGAAGCAACCAACATACATGAGAATATGTGATGATGCAATTGAATGATTAATTGATTTCTTCACATGTTTATTCCTTTCATTTAACTTATTGCTATTGCGTTAACTTGAGATCAAATAAATTGTCACTATTTTATTTCAAGTTATATATGATATTTTGAAAAGTGAGACCTAACTATTTTATATGTTTCTAAACCTTGTTCAAGATTGGGAGGATGTTGCTACAGAGCTTAGTGCTCACCCTACAAATACTATTTATTCTCAGATGTGCGTTTAGATGAAGAACTCGGAATTGATGAGCAGGTAGCTTGGGAAGTGCAATTGGATGGAAGCATGGATCTCGAGAGGGATGTCTAGAGTTGATCTCTCCAAGTCCTAGACAAGGAGATGCATTTTGATATAATGGATAGATGTTGTTTTGTTTATTCCGCTGCAAGATTAAGTTTGATTTTGAGATTTAATTGTCATAGTTTGACATATTCTTTTAGATAATGTTGTAGATATTATGTATGATGAATGGAAGTTGCCTTATTTATGGACTTTATTAGTTTCTCTCATGATGTGAATGGGTTTTAAATAGTAATGTCATCCAAGGTGGATTTTGAGGCGTTACAGTATCCTTTCCTAGGAATAGTATACTAGCCCCCAGCCTCGAACGTACGTGAACAAATAGTGGTTAGTTCTCGAAAGAAACTAAACCCCCTACTAGTGTTAGGCAACCACCAAACCCTTCAAGGTAAAAAAAAACCTTTAACACTCTATGATACGCATTTAAGAGTAACCCACGTTCATCACACCCATCAATACAAGAGATAAAAACAACACTTTTCATAAAATTCAACTATAATCAAGAATTATTGATCCATAAATTTTTCAAAGGAATAATTCAATAAAACATGCCAGAGATCCCACAAAAAATATATTTGAATTGATAGTAATCAAGAACTAGGTTTTTAAATCAAGAAAGAATAGATATTGGAAGTAAATCATGTGTTTTATTCAAGAAACGAATCATGGATTCAAAAGTAAATCAATTATTTGTATCATAATAATGATGAAAAAGATATATTATATAACCCTAATCATCAATGAATGAATCTGAGAAAAAACCGCTACATTTAATCCGATGTTTGAAAAAAATCCTAGCGTATTTGAATAAATCCCGAAGCGAGAATCCTTCCCATGTCTCTTCTCTTTTTCTCAAGCTTTCTAAGGTTTTCTTGGATGAAAAATTGCTAAACCTAGGCCTAAAGGTCATTTCTTAGGTATTTACCATACCAAAAGAGGAGAAAAATCTTAGGACAAATCGTCCAACTTCTGCCCGGTGCATCCGGACGCATGTTTCTACCGTTCGGACACGTCAGATAGTATACCCTTGACTTCCAGATAAATTTTGATCTATTTAGAAGCAGATTTATGAAATTTTTGTGAAATACACTTTTGTACCCTTGAAGTCTAGTTTTTGTCTCCAAAAATCAAATGCATTGGATATTAGAGAAAAAAGTTATAACCAAAATATTAAGGTTGTGTCAAATTCTTTTCTACCCAAATCCTCTCCAAAATAAGTTTTAACTTCAAAATACTTCTTAACTTCTAATACACTCCATATTACCTCTCACAAAGTTTTTCGATCTTACGGATTCAATGAAAACCTTATTTTGATCTAAAAATATTTATAAAATTACTTAGCCATACTTTTCAATCCAAATATCTCCAAAACTCAATTTATCTCAACATAAATACATGCAAAACGTGAACTTTATAATCAATCTTTCAACTATGATTCTAATTTTCTACCATCATTTTATTCATCTTAGGAGAACGCTTAAGATAATATTATCCTGATTTAAAATTTTAATATGGGGTCTTACACCTACAGTATTTTCTGAGGTGGATTTCCATATCAACAAATTGCTTGTACCTTTTATTGGTTTATACTTATACACTTGTAATTTGAGTACACACGTGCACTATGTATTTGATATTATGATTTATTGACCATTCATTAAATTCATAGTGGTTTGGTAGAAATTTTGTTGCCCTGGTTGGGATCACCTTGAGAAATTGAGTTTTAATTGACAAAATTGATAAACTTGTTATACTAATGTTTATGGGTTTCATCGATTGTTCTTATTAAGGGGTTATTAACTTCTCGATTAATTTTACAAAGATGTAATTGAGGTATACATAGGTTAAAATTCGTGGTTGTCAAAGTGAAATTTCAATTAACCTATTCACCCCCGTCCAAGTAATGTCTATCATCCCACGTGTTACATAGTGAGAGATGATCAATTCCTGCTAAGGATAGCATTTATCCTTATAGGTTTGAATCCTAGATATCCAATGGTGGAGTAGAGGTAGACTGGTTCTCTAAGTGGAAGTCTTAGTTGAGCTGAGCTAGTCAAGTTGTGGAGGATTGGGACTGTATCAAATTGGCGAGCTAGAGCTTCACTGAGCTATCGAGCTCCTTGTGCCAAGCTCATGTTTAAATTCTTATCATCAATTGCGCCCCCCCCCCCCAGTTTAGCTTAGCGTGACTCACATTTGCTTTTCATTTAATGCAATTATTCGTTAGTGCCTGAGAAGCGAGAACATAAAGCATGCAAACATATCTGCCAAAGATCTATTGTGGGGGCCAGTATTTAAACTATTCTTGGTCATTAACTTTCAACACATTTCAAGAAGCTCAAGAACTCTGGTATGCCTCTTCTTACTATTTCTTATCTTTTTTTTGTCTTCCTCTTGCACTAGAACTCTTCAAGTAAGAGTATACAGGGTGGATTCATGCCTTTCAATTCTACTTCTACCGCTTTTGTTTATTCAATTGAAGGGCCACAACCTTGATCCTCTAGAGTCCTTTGTAGGGTCGACCCATGTCTGGCTAGAATCAGTCCTTGATTATTTGCTCTCTCTACTCACCCATAGAAATGGTTTTCTTCCTCCAAATTTGTGTGTCAATCACAATTACTTTGTCGCTATAGCCAACAATTCAAAGCATACTTTATCTTAGGGTACTCTTTTGTTTGTGTTCGAGGCCGATAAGGCCAATGAGGACTTTGACTCCATTCTAGAGATTGCCTCATAATCAATCAAGATTGTGGGGGAGAAACAAATTTAATATCTCTTGATGAGGGTGTTTTGAATGAGATCAAGTCCCTCTAACAAATTTATGACTCCATTCAATTTTGGCTTCCTTCTCTAGATGAAACAATTGATTCATTTGATCCCAATGAAGTCTTTTTCTATGATTCAATTTTTGAGGATAGGCTTTGCTTACCCATGACTTAATACATTAGGGAACCCCTCAAGTACTTGTACCTTGCTCCTTCCCAATTGACTTCGAACAGTTGGGGATTCTTGGTTGGTATTACTGTACTTTAGGCCAAAGCCAACAGCGTTAGTGCTTGCTCCACCATTGTTGAACTCTTTTATTTCTACAAACTCACCTCATTGATTAAGCATAAAAAATGCTATTTTATTATATTGAATGATTGGTTAATTGCATGTTATTTGAGACTAAATGTACTAGATTCCTGATTTTTCTAGCTTGATACTGATTCCTGATTCCCTAATTTAGAGTGATAATGAAACAATTCAAGTGGAGGAAACACTAGAGGAAGGTGCAAAGTTTAATATTAGATGATTTGATGAAGAATTGAGAATTTTAGGCAATAAGTTAGGACTGTCCAAATGCACAATGGGCATCCAAACATTCCCGAATTGTTGGATAGATGAAAAATGAGATGTACAAGTATTTCTAGAAAGGTAGGATCATATGTGATGAGAGCATAATATTGCATATTATTGGCCTCGTAATCATTCATCTTAATCATGCTAGTTACTTTATTCCTTTGTTTTAGTTAAGTTTTGTATTTTATAGTGAATTTATGTATTTGCAGGTGAACTACTGTAAGAATGGGGATTTGCATATGTTTCAGTATCATAACGAACTTGGAGTATGACCTAAGAGGTCTAGGAGTGATGTCAAGGCCACTGCAAGCAAAATTGAGAAAAATACCATTTCTACTAGTAGGTCTTCTACCAATACAACAAAGGCCAGAAGATGGTTCTACTAGTAGGACAACACTCCTACCGCAGGAGAAAAACAAAGAGTTGTTCTACTAGTAGATGAGTACTATCCTATCGATAGGTTGAAGACAGAGAGGAGTTCAACTAGTAGAAAAGCAAGGCAATCAATAGGAGGAAAATAGTGAACAGTCCTACGGTATGTCATTTTATTCTTTCTACCGTAAGTTACTGAATTTCGGTAATCAAGACTCATAAGGAAGACAATTGGCTAGCTAATTTCAAGGGTCGTGATTGGTGGATTAAAGGGAGAAAAATCAGCAATAAATCTCCAATAAATACCCAAGTCTAGCAAAAGAGAGGGGATCACCATTCCATTATTCAATTCACTATTCTTCTATTTTCTCTTTCCTAGGGTTTTAGATTTTCTTCTTCTTCTTCTTCACAAGCTTTCTCCATTGTTTTACTTTACAAGCTTTATTAAATTCAAGTATTACATTCACGCAAACACAATTACTTTTGGTTTCTTTATGCAAACGGTATATATTCATTGCAATTTCAATACAAGGTATTTACTTTCAATCGCAATTTCAATGTAAGTCTTCTTCTTCCATTAATAGTGATGCTTTGTTTAATTGATTTCGATTTCAATTCAGTCATGAGTAAGTAGTCATTTACTTTGTTTGATCGGATGAAGTCATCTCATCCGTAAATTTGGGGTTTTAACTGAAATTAGGGTTTCCAAAGAATAGTATTTGGGTCTATTGAATGTTTAAAGTTGAACACAGTATCGATATGTATATCATCTTTCTTATCCCTAGATAGTTGAGTCTGGCACAGCTAATTCTTAGAGTCACTGCAATCGAAGTGAATTACCTCTAATCAATTCAAGTGTCTTGGATACATATTTGTCATTTATAATTGGGTGTTAAACGAATATCTACCGCTTGAGTGTGTTTGAGTACAATCTCAACTAAGTTATAAAACTTTGGATCAAAATACCTATTCACAGTGAGGTAATCTCAATCAATCAATCGATTTTTTGCTTTAATTGTTATTTCTTTAATTGATCATTTCTTCCAACAAACTCTCAAAATTCAAGGTTTTTATTTTCTTTTGATCATCACCTCTTGAACCATTTGTTTTCCTTGAGAAGATGAGCTCGATAATCGACCAAATTACAAACACAGTCTGGATACACCCAAACCATCTAGACGCAGCTATTAAGATTACTCTAGAGAGTTTCCACCAAATGGACACCCTAGTATCATCTGGACACACCTAGCAAGATATGTCTAGTGGGTCTCAATTATCAGGATGTAATATTACTATTAGGATGTGACTTTTTGGACCTGATGCACTTGTTTTGCATTGAAGAGATTTCTTTTTGGCAAGGAATTGTCCCTAAATCAACCCTAGTTTCCCTAGAATAAATATAACTTTTTTCTTTTCAAAGAGCATCATCATCCTAGATCCCATCTTTAAGATTTTACTTTATTTTATTTTTTTTGAGATATACCCATGACCTGTGAGTAGGGATTTGTGATTGTTCTTTCAGGTATTTATATTATGCAATTATTTTCTTGAATTTAATGATAAATCTTTAGGTTTTCCAAGATTAACTAAATAATTTTGCAGAGTTTTATACTCTATATAATTATTTGATTGTCTATTAACCATATTGATTTCTTGGTATATTTAATGCTTATAATTCCATGTGAGTTTTACAAAACTAGTTCTTCAAATTTTATTTTCATATCAATCAAATTAATTGTGTGTTCAAAGCTATATTTTTTACTCTTCATGCAGATTTCAAGTATTTGCTTAAGAAGAAGGACGTCAAACCACATTTATGGGGATGAATTTTGCTACTCTAAGTGTTTGATTTGGTTATCAAAGACAAGAAATGAATAGAAAACGTGGTAGCATATCACTTTTCAAGGCTGACTTATGACTTATGCAACTAGGTATCAATCAATAAAAACTTCCATGATGAACAACTCTCTGTAGTTTCTGAGCCACATGGTATCCAGACATTGCTAGTTATGTAGCTACTGGTATGCTCCGTTGTTACTTCTGTTCCTTTGACAAAAGAAAGTTTTTTGGTAAATCATTAGCAGATATGTACCTAATCAAGAAATTAATCATGTCATATCTTTTTGTCATGATGAAGCACGTGGTGGGCACTTCTCGTAAATGAAAACTATTGCAAAGATTTGCAATGTGGATTTTACTGGCCCACCATGTTTCAAGATAACCATGTTTTTTGTGTTGAATGTGTTAATTATGAAAGTAAGGGGTATTTCAAAAAAAAACATGATGCCCTTCAACCTAATTCTTATTATTAAAAGTTTTTTATTTTTGGGACATTGATTTTATGGGACCCTTTCCCCAATCCGTTGGCTATCTACACATTTTAGTTGTTGTTGATTTTATCTTGAAATGGGTCAATCCAACTCCTTGTCATAATAATGATTATCACACAATAGTGTGGTTTTTGAAAGAAAATATCTTCTTGTTATTTGAAATTCCTCCAACCATTATTAGTGACGGGGGTACACATTTTTGTTAACATTATTTTGAAAACTTCATGACTAAATATTTGATAAATCACAAGGTTCTAATCCCCTATCACCCACAGACAAATGACCAAGAAAAATTAACTAATAAGGAGATAAAATAAATTTTAGAGAAAATGGTAAACCCGAACCGCAAAGATTGGTCCCTAAGACTAACTGATGCACATTCGGCTTACCACACAACATACAAAACTACTTTGGGAGTGTCTCCTTATAGGCTAGTTTATGGTAAGGCATCTCATTTTCCCGTGGAACTTGATCTTCGAGCATACTGGACAATTAAAATGATAAATTTTAATATAGATAAATTTGAAAAATTTAGAAAGTTTCAAAACAAAGAAGTAGAGGAGCTTAGGAAGGATGCTTATGATGATATCAAGAGTGAAAAGAAAGAATGAAAGTCTTCCATGACAAATAGCATAATGAGGAAAATATTTGAGCCCCCCAGAAATTGTTGTTTTATAATTCCCACCTCCACCTTTTTCCTAGTAACTCGAGGTCTAGGTGGTCAGACCCATTTATTAATAGAAAAGTGTTTTCTCATGGGACTATAGAGATTGAAAATCCCGAGAATGGTAATTTATTTAAGGTAAATGATCAGAAGTAAAACCTTTCTTAGAAGGGTTCATGGCTGATGTGGAATCCATAGAGTTGGTTGATCCACATTACATTCTTGCATTATACTATACAGTAGATTTAGTTACATTTATTTTTTTTCTATTTTATAAGTATTCTATTTTCTAGGATTTTAACAATTGTTGTTGCACTAGGTATTTCTACTCTCTCGATCTTTATTTATTATTTTGATCATTCAGGCTTTATTTACACATTGAGGACAATGTAAGATTTAAGTTGGGTTGTATGCTATATATTTTGTGAGTTGCAGAAATTTTGTTTTTGTTTAAATTTATTAGATTTATTGGAAGTTATTTTTTTATTGTTTTGTATGTAGTTAGATACCCTAGTTTTCTTGAAAAAACATTATTATTATTTTTTTTTTTGACAAAGATACAAATTTTTTTTTACTTTGATCCACTTGAGTCCAATATCTCAATTTTTTACCAAATGCTCATTTTTCTAGAGAGTTGGGTACCTTTGAACGCTCCTTGTCCATTCAGACGCGTGTTAGGGACATAAATTGATAATAAGGGGTCAATTCAATTATTTTTTAGAATTCTCTGTTCTACCTTTACCTTATCCATAAATTACCTTTAATCCCTATGGTTCGACCTCAAACTTATTTTGTATTTAATACTTCTTGATCGCCAACACTTGATGCATCCTTTGGATATCTAGTTCCCCCCCCCCCATTGCAGAACTCTTTCATTGCTAAAATTGATGTAATGATTGTATTGTTTGTATTGAATGAAACTTTGGGATTCTTTTGAATGAAATGTAAGTGTACAGAGGTTTGAGTGGTAGAGGATTTACGTTTCAAATTGAAGTCGTAGAGGATTTTTCATGAGTTCATAAATGTTTGGGTTGCCCAGTAGTCTTTGGACATGGTTACTGAATTAGATCGTATTAACTTGGGAGCATATCTTCCTTAGAGTGAAAATTCCCTTAATTATTGGATCGTTTGTTCATATTGACCCTGAGTTGTCTATTAGGATTATTTGCTCACTTGTGTGAAACTGTATTAATGTTGTGATCATTTTACTATTTTCAAACTTAATTGTTTTCTATCAACATTTATTGTTCTATTATTTATGTATGAAATGAACTATTTTGATGCCCAATCATGTCAGTTTTTTATTTTCAAACGCATTTTCTTGGAATTGAATTGTTGATGCTCACCCTACATTATTTCCCCTTTTCAGATCAGTAGGTGGTGGGAAAGTCAATAGAGTTATTGAGGCATGTAAATTGTAATGAGCTTGATGTACATTGCGTGAAATGAAACAAGTCTATTACTAAGTCATATCATAGCTATGTATAGCTGTGTATAGCCGTGTTTACAATTTAGTGTCAAAGCTTAAATCATTTTTTGAGGATTGTATGGTGTATGTCTTATCGAAGCTATTAGCACTCTGGATTATATGGAATTAAGTCGGGCCTTCACAAACATGCACACACTCTCTCTCTGCCCCCCCCCCCCCCCCCCCGCCCCCCACGTGTGTGTTTGGCATAAAACCAAGAATTTGACAACATTCTTAAGTAATTAGTTGGGTATCTAGATCTGCATTATTGTTATATTTAAGGATATATCTTTTCAAGTTTTAGTTTAATATGAGTATGTATATGAATTTAATTTTTTTAGATAATTAGGAACTCAATATTTTCTTTGGTAAGTTAATAAACTTTAGCTTATTATTATCATGATTTTTCATGTTTACAATGTTTTTCTCATCAACATTCCACATACCTCAATTAATGGATGTTCTAGTAGTACCGTACTGCCTGTTGTTCACATGAGAATACATTGTTGAAGTGGATGTTTTGATTTGAGAAGATTTTTGAACATATTTATCTGATTTGGTTTCTTGATAATCGAGTGTATTATGACTATGAGAGGTGGATTCTGTATTATATGCACAAAGTCGTTGGCAGCACCAATAGGTTGGCAATTTTCAACCATATGCCTTCTCTTGGTGGTGAAGCCAAAAATTTGTTCCAAAGTGAACCCTTCTTACTATAAATTTTAAATCTTTTTTTTTTTTGAATTGATTAAAGCTAGATGAGACATTGGTATATATTTGTGTCGAGCGCAAAAAAAGTAGAGGCTTAATATCAAGTTCAACTTAAGAACACCACAAAAAAAAAAAACTACAAATATGCAAATAAAGGGCAGTCATAGGTAATTCTAACACAAGAAAAAATATCAAACATTCAATTATAGTTTCATCACAACTTTTCTTATTCCAAATCCACTATTGAAACAGTCAATCAAACAAGATTAACAAAGAAAAATTAAAATTACTAATGCTGGAATTTGAAATGTTCAGCTGATGTGCAGCCTACTCAGTAGTCTAGTAAAGATCCAAGCTCACGAAAGCAAGATGCACTTGGAAGTACAAATAATGTTCTAGCACATGGTTGAGTTGGAAATTTGTTAGAATATATTTCACTATGTACATAGCATTTACATAATTAGTATGTTGTTTTCTTTCTTGCGTCACTCTTGTGACTTGTGTATAAATATTTGTCTATATATATATGTGTGTGTGTGTGTGTGAATAGAAGCTTTCTAATATGTAGAATTTCAGAATTAATGGAATCAAGATTTCCCCTCTTTTTCTTCTCTTGTCCTCTTTCTTTTTCCTTCATCATAGAATAGAAATTTTAAGATGGTATTAGAGCAATACTGGCTACTGATCCACCAGAAAATCCTAACATCTCTTCTTATTCTACTAATAACAATGTTGACATGACTAATACCAACCCAAAGGATCCTACTAGTCCATACTTTCTCAATCAAAATTATGGTCCAGGAACCTTACTTACCAATCATCCCTTTACCGCTGATAATTACCATTCTTGGGCTTGAATAGTACGAAGGTCACTATGGATTTAGAAGAAATTAGGATTCATTGATGGTTCTCTCTACAAATCAGCTAATCCCAGTGACCCCATGTCTGAAACTTGGTTGGAGTGCAATGATATGATGATCACCTGGTTTTAGAATGCAATGTCCTTGGAGATCAAAAATAGTGTAGTTTATGTGGAAATTGCACATGAGATTTGGACTGAGCTGGAAGAGAGATTTGCACAGAACAATGGACCAAGGATCTATGAGTTAAAGCAATCAATGCATTCCCTCTTACAAAGGGATGGCTATGTAAGTCCGTACTTCTCAAAAACTAAAAGGATTACTTGATGCTTTTAAATTTTGAATTCATACCTTCTTGTTCATGTGGAGCCATGAAAACTGTTCTAGAAAATCAACTGAGGGATTGGATAATGAATTTTTTTATAGGATTAAATGAATCTTTTTTGAACATCAAGTCTCAAATCATTTTGATTAAGCCAATACCAAGTTTGAGTGAAGTTTATACTCTAGTGCAACAGGAAGAATCTCTTGCATTAGCATCAAAGGTGAATTCTCATGGAAATAGAGAGAGTAATAGTCAGCCTGGATTTCAGAGGAGAGGCCTTTCTGTACCTATTGCAAAATTCTTGGGCACTAAATAGATAAATGTTTCAAGATTCATCCAGAAATTGAGAAACCATTCTGCACTCATTGCAATTTCTATGGGCACAATGTTGAGAAGTGTTACAAATTGCATCGCTATCCACCTGGCCACAAGTTGCAAAAAGCCAAAGCCATTGGTTATCTTCTAATCAAGTTACTTCATTCAGTTAAGATCAGACTACTAAAGAATCACAAGCCAGTACCACCAAAGAGCAATATCAAATCCTCATGTCTTTACTCCAATCTAAAACTTCACATGTTTCTGTGAATCATGTTCAAATCATTCCAGAAATTGCAGATAATCATTCCAAGTCCTTTTCCATGACTAGTATTTCTTCTTGTTTTTCAATTTCTAAAACCAAATCCTTTGATGTCACCAAAATTCCTTGAATTATATCAGGGAATAGTTGACAGTGTGACAGCAGGAGAAACTTGGGGAAACCTAGTCGGCCAAAGGTTAGTTCTTCTTGTGTCATTTGTTGGAAACCATCAGGACATGTGTCATAGGTATCTTGATGCAATGGCATTTAGTACAATGATATGGAAAGCCATATCTTTTCATCACTATCATATGCAATCCTGAGTGCAAGGAAATCAAAACAAAATTAAAACAAGGGCAATTGCCTCAAGACTAGATATATTTGACTTCAAGGGTGTTTTGAGAGAAACTGCATGACCTAAAAGACCAGGTATTTAAGAAGGAAATATTTTGGAAATTGGTAGCACATAATTTAGAACAAGTACTTCTGTGAGACAATATTACAAGAACAATGCTTATAGAATACTTTTAAACTCACTCAAAGGATGGTGACACACGTAAGTATCTATATTGGGAATTCCCAGAGAATTATGTATGGAACAAGAAGAGTAAATGTTGGACTTGAAGGAAAAGGGGAAAGGTTATTGTTTGTGTCAATGGTGCAAATCCTGTGAAGGTGAGATATACTGTCTAAGGATCCTACTAAACCATAAAAGAAGACCAACATCGTTCAAAGAGTTTTTGATGGTCAATGGAGTTTGTTACTTATCATTCAGAGAAGTCGCTCAAAAAAGGAGGACTTCAAGAATTAGATGAAAGCATCTCAAAATGTTTGAATGAGGCCGCAACATTTCAAATGTCTCAAGCACTTCGTAGGTAATTTGCAACAATTTTTAGTTTTTTGTGAACTTTCTGATGCAAGAAAATTATGGGATGACCTCTCTGAATCCATTTCCAAAGATTGTAAAAGAATCTATGTGGAGCAACTGACAACACAGTTATCAGGCACTTTGGCAAGTATTAACTCCTTCCTTGAAAGCATGGGGAAAAGCACTATAGATTTATGACTTAACTATATTGACAGCTATGGAGGATTCATGTATAATTGAAACAAGATAGAATCATTCAAGAGAACTTACAAATAATATGACCATTGAGACCCCATCGGAAGATTACCCTGCGCCACAGAGCTTTAACCCCGAATAAGAGGCCATATATACGACAATATTAGAATGGGTAAACTCATGCTGACCAAGAGTATTCTTTGTTAATGGTCAAGACGAACGAGAAATAAATATTTGTATGGTGTAAAACTTGCCGCCATAAGATCAAGAAGAAAGGTAGCTCTTATGACAACAACATCAAGAGTAGCTGTTGCACAATGTCAAGGGGAGGATAACTCACTCACAATTCAAAATATCCACCCTTACTACAAAAGCAAGTATATGCAACATATCTAAGCAGAGTGGACTTCCCAAAGTAATACGCAGAGCCAAGTTAATCATATCGGATGAGGCACCCATGGCCAAGCGATTTGCAATTGAGACATTAGATAGGAGCTTAAAAGACATAATGAGTAGTCAACTACCATTTAGAGGAAAGGTTATCATTTTCGGTGGAGATTTTAGGAAGGTACTGCCGATTGTTTGTTGTGGTACAAGAGAAGAACTCATTAACGCAAGCTTAGTGAGATCACACTTATGGAATCACATGGAAAAACTAAGCTTGAAAATAAATATGAGAGCACGGGCAGATCCAAACTTCAGTAATTTTATCTTACAAATTGAAAATGGGGATGTAGGGACGAACAGTGATGATATGATCTCTCTTCCAAATCAAATAGTGATACAATATAGCGACAACGAAGCTTCAGAGAACAATCTAATAAATAGAGTATTTCTGACGTTAAAAGAAAATGCACATTCAAAAAAATACATGGCAGAACGTGCAATCCTTGGGGCAACGAATGAAGACATGGACTCGCAAAATGAAAGGCTAATTAAGTTATTTCCTAGAAGAAGCACAAAATTCACTAGCTTCGATGAAGCATTTGATGACAGAAAAAAATACTACCAAGAAGAATTTTTGAATTCGTTGATGCCAAATAGTCTTCCTCCATACAAATTAATCTTCAAAGAAAACTGCCCAATTATGCTTATGTGGAATTTGGATCCATCAAATATTTTATGCAATGGAACAAGAATGGCATGCAAAAATTTTGTCAAAAATATTATTCACACTGAAATAACAAATGTCCAACATGCTGAAAAATAGGTTTTCGTACCAAGAATCCCTCTTTCACCTTCGGAAACAAAAGGTTATCCATTCGAGTTCAAAAGAAAGTAGTTTCCTATACGCCTATGCTTTTTGATAACTATAAACAAAGCACAAGACCAAACAATACCATATGTGAGAGTTTATCTTCCTCAACATGTGTTCTCCCATGGTCAACTCTATATTGCACTATCACGTGGAATTTCAATGTCAACAACTAAATTTTTGGTCAAACCATATAATAAGAAAAAAAGAAGAGGAATCTACACAAAAAATATTGTGTACAAAGAGGTCCTCCCACACCATAGGTATTTCCAAAAAAAAAAAAATGCTCTTACCGTCTTTTGTAATTATACAACATCTTAAGAATGTTCAATAAAAAAGCAATGTTGGAATATTACAATTAATAATATCATATGTAAATCAGACTCCACAAGTTAGGACTCAAATAAAATATAATATGAGATACTACCTCAAAAAGTTTGCAAACATATAACATTTTGATTTCTTGTATTGTGCTTCCATTTACTACAAAAACCAAAACTCCTAGTTTTACATCGTCTTCTCATTTTTGGATATTGTATACTCATGTAGAGCCTTGACAATTCAACTGTATTCTATCACTAATATAGGTATATTGTAATTGGTGATTTGTTAGGCAAGAAATTCGAAGTGGTGTCTGATGATGAAGTCCCAACAACTCAAGTTTCAACCATCAATCATTTGCGAAAATATAACACCAATTGGCGATGAAGCCAAAGCCTATGGTATGTAGTCACTTTCAACAATACCAGGGGCCCTAGGGAACTTTGAAAGGTCATTCAAATTGATGACAAGGTTAGACATATTATCAAATGCTACTTTATTACTTATAAGATTCACATTATAAATGTTATATGATCATAACTCTTTATTTTTCCCCGAAAATGACTGCTGGGAACAAGAATTCAAGCTCTAATGTTTACTGATGCAACTACCTAGTTCATAGACCTATTTAGCAAAGACAAGATGTACCTCATTTCCAATGGAGTAGTGAAGCCAACAAATCAAAAATTCAGCAATGTACACAAGGATATTGAATTGTCACTCACAATCAATGCCAATGTGCAAGAAGCTGAACTAAAATACTTCCCCAAATATAGGCATACAACTTTATAACTTTCAAAGATGCACTCACACATAGAGATGAAGCCAAAGCATATGGTATGTAGCCTCGAACAACATAGCAAACAACATACATTTTGCAATTTATACCATGATACTATTTTCAAAATCCAAATTTGTATACAAACATCATAGGATTCTTGATTGAAATCAAACCAACAATGAACATCAACACAAGTGGAGGATCATCATCTAAGATGCAAGAAGTTCTTATCAAGGATACTAACTAATGACTGCAAATACAACAGTTGTCTTACACAATACAACCTAAATACTGCCCACTTCACAAGTTTCTAACCATTCAATGACTATAGATTGGAGTCTCTATGCTTGACTCTATGGGGTACTCTAGCAGACAATGAAGGGCAATTACTTGTGGAGTTGATTCCAGAAAAACTAGTAATTGCAGTATCTAATGCAAACAGGTCCTCATGTGAAGGTATTAAGCAATCATCTATTAATTAACCAAACGAAACTTTTGTATTAAATTGCCGATGAATTACAACATCTGTTACGACATTTGAAATAAATGCAAAGTCGGAGAAGGCATACCAAATGTGACAATGGTATACAATGAGAATGCTTGATATCTCTATGAAATTGTAAAAGTACTACTAACTAAGAGAATGAAATACATCTAATAAAAGGCAGCTAAGGTGAAAAACTTTTAAATTTTATTTTTACCCTTAATTATTAATATAATGTCCACCACATCCTTAATGTATTTTGATTTTCTTTGACAAAAATATTGTTACATACTCAATTCATGTTACTTAGTCCTAATGTATTAATTTTTCTTTAAATGGAGCAACTGAAAAGTGATCAACCTTAAGTATATCTTCATAAGTTGCACACTAGCAATCAAAGAATGATAATTATTATAGACCTTTTGAGTTTCTTATAGCTTCCACTTCTTTACAATATCTGCAACAAAACTTATTCTCAATCATCCTCACCAAATGGATCATGACCAATTTTGAGCGGTAAGTTTTCTTGATGATAATTACACATTCATTTCATCCATAAAAGAAAATTTAGAGTTCAATTGATATTTTCATTAGAGTGGTTGCTCAATCAGAGCTACTTTTTATATATAGGGTTTTTCAAATGGAGTGATTTATATTTCTTTTCTAAATCCGAGCTTCATATAGCCAAAGCATTTACATTGATGAAGTGCGACACTAAAGAGTTTAATATCCAATTGTACTCTAGATACCACTTCTCACAATAAGCAAGTTGAAGGCATATCATTGGATTTTTTTCTGTGAGCTTTGTAATGCCCCAAAACTCACATTGGACGACATTACAATATAAAAACCATTCACATCATGAGAGCAACTAAATAAAGTCATCATTAAAGAACATTTCATTCATCAAATATAACATTTACAATATCATCCCAAAAGAATAGGCCAACCATGGCCCTTACATCCCAAAAGAATCAACTATTTTCTCGCAGCGGAATTAACAAAAGATTTGTCTTTACATAATCTCAAAAGAAATTTTCTAGTCTTGTTCCTAGGAGAGTATAACCCTAGACATCCACCTCGGAATCCACGAGCCCGTCTAGTGGAGCTTCCCAATGTATCGGCTCCTCAACTCCGAGCTCCTCGTCTAGACCATAATATGAAAAATATATATAGTTTGTAGGGAGTGAGCAATAAGCTCTATAGCAACATTCCTCCCTAACTCGAACAAGGTTTAGAAAACGTATAAAGCAAATCGGCCTCATTTTGCAAATATCATATATATATTTTTGAAATAAAACCGGGACATTTCAACGGATCTCAAGTTTACGCAATAGTAATAATTTAAATTAACAGTAACATGAATTTTTCAACAATAAACCATTTCCCACAAGTTCTGTAGAGTTCCATACCTCCACAAGCTCTTGTAGGAAACCAATTCAACACCATAACAATAATCGTTCAATGGTGTCCTCCCATATTCTCATGTATGTTGGTTTCTTCCCATGAATCTACACCCCGACTCTACCTCGTTCACCCACCACAATCACACAATTCCAAACATTTTAGGAAGGGCATATATCGTCTTTCACGGCATTGACGAATCCTTCCCAAGAAAGTTATACCATCTCTCAGCCTCGAACTTACGTGAACAATAGTGGTTGCTCTTACAAACAACAAACCACTACAAGTGTTAGGAAACCATCTTTCCCCCATTAGAATAGACTAACCTCTAACACTCTACGGCAATACTTGAATGCAAGTCAAGTCCATCACAACAACCATACAAGAGATGTAATAACATACATTTTCTTAAATCACAAGGAAATTCAAAATCCCCAAATTTCCACAATTTGCATTACAAGAGCACAATTTAAGAAAATAAGCAAGAGATCATCACAAATACCATTTGTTGTTTAATACAAAGCAGTAGAGTTTTGAAATCAAGAACAATTGAACATTAAGAAGAAAAATCCATTATTCTCAAAAATTAGAGTTTTCATGGCTATCAAACCATAATTACCTTCAAAACATGGTGATATTTGTAGGAACTTCAAGAAACAAGTATTTCATAGAATATATATACAAAAATTTAGAGTCGAAAGGGTACATATATGTAAGCCCTAGCTACAACGTAAAAGAATAGGAGAAACCCTACCTTGGTGTTCTTGAAAAATTAGGGCTTTGATCCAATCCAATATGCAAATCCCCTTTGATCTTGTATTTTTCCCTCTCTTTATTCCTCTCTAAGGTTTCCTAGGGTTAGAGATGTTGAAATGAGGCTAAAGCAATTGTCCTTAAGTATTTATAGTGAAAGGAAGGCCGGCTGTTCACGACTTAAAAATTCAATTTTTTGGAAAACCTTTCGGAATGTTTTTCATCGACCTTCCGGAATGTTTGCCCACTAGACAAACATTTACATTAACCTTCCGGAAGGTTTTTCATAGACCTTCCGGAAGATTTTTCCTTCTTGAACAATTTTTTCTTTAACCTTCCGGAAGGTTTTGATCAACCTTCTGGAAGGTTTTGCCTGCTGAATAAAAATTTACATTAACCTTCCGAAAGGTTTTCATCGACGTTCCAAAAGGTTTTGCCTGTTTTTCTACAAATCCTTCCTTCTTCATTTCTAACCCATTCCAATCCATTCCACAACCATCCAAAATCTACTCAAACTTATACAACATACATTTGTACATTAAAGATAGTTGATACAAATTCTATTACAAAGGATTTTATACATTTACAAGCTAAAACTAAGTTTTAACTACTATTTACTCAAATTTTCCCATATTAACATTTCAAAAGAAATAATTACTTGCTATATATACTTATATACATACATAAAGATAAAAATGTGGGGTTTACAATCCACCCCCCTTAAAGAAAGTTTCATCCTCAAAACTCACCTCAAGTAGCAAATAAATAAGGGTACTTCTCTCGCATCTCCAACTCGGATTCCCAAGTAGCTTCCTCCACTCCATGATATTGTCACAAGACTTTCACCAGTTGGATGACTTTGTTATGAAGCACTTTTTCCTTGGTATTGAGAATCTTCATCGGTTATTCTTCATATGTTGCTCCATCTTGCACTTCTATATCCTCCAAATCCACGACATGCACGGTATTCGATTGACACTTTCTTAACATTGAAACATGGAACACGTCATGCACCCCTGACAGCTAGGCCGATAACCGTAGTTGATATGCCACTTTGCCTACCGCTTTGATCACCTTGAATGGTCTGATATATCTTGGAGCTAATTTCCCCTTCTTGTCGAATCTAAACGCTCCATTTTTGGGCAACACCTTGAGGTACACATAGCCCCCCTCTTGGAATTCCAATGGTCTTTGTCTTTGATCCGCATAGCTTTTTCACCTACTTTGTGCCGTGCATAGGCTCTCCCGGATGAGTTAAATTTTCTCTGTAGTCTCCCAAACAATCTCTGGCCCAAACAAACCACTCTCTCCAGCTTCTAGCCAACAAGTCGATGACCTACATGGTCTCCCATACAATGCTTCATAAGGTGCCATGCCAAAGCTGGATTGGAACCTATTATTATACGCGAACTCCACCAACGACAAATGATTACTCCAACCTCCCTTGAAGTCCAATACACAAGCACGCAACATGTCTTCCAAAATCTATATCACCCTCTTAGATTGGCCATCCATTTGGGGATGAAAGGCAGTGCTAAAGTGTAACTCTATCCCCATAGCTCGTTGTAGACTTTGCCAAAATTGCTCCACAAAACGAGAATCACGATCCAACAGGATAGAGAGCGGAACTCCATGTAGCCTAACAATCTCACAAATATACAACTTGCTTAAGGTCTCCAAAGTATCTGTGGTCTTCATACTCAAGAAATAAGCCGACTTGGTGAGTCTATCTACAATGACCCATACGGCATTATGACCGCGGAAAGTCCATGGAAAACCTGACACAAAGTCCATAGTGATGTGATCCACTTTTTAAGCATAGAGAAAACACCATTTTTCCAAGAAATGTGGGTATAAGTTTAGACTGCTAAGTTAGGTGTCAAAGCAATCATGTGATTAGTTACTTTAACAAACAATCTTATAATCCACATTTGTTCCATCATTCATTCACATATAATAATATAATGCTAATTCTAAACATGCATTTAAATAGATAAAAATGATAAATTGAACCATTCATTTCGCAAAATATGAAAGTTTAACACCAAAGTAAGGGATTCAAATCATTCATAGAAGAAGCAACAACTACACAACCATACTCAAGAACAGAAATATCTCTCTCTCACTCTCTACCAGCTCCACACCTAAAAGAGTTGAGTGTCTCCTCCTGCTGTCGGAGAATCTTAGCTTGCTTGGCCTCAATACCAAGCATAATCTCCCTCAGTGATCGGTGGGTGTTGGTGCTAGTGCTGGGACCTACCTCTTGCTGCTCTTGGGCTCTCTCAGCTTCTAGCTCTCTCTCCTCCTTTGCATCAAGCTATCCTGCACCTCGTCAACTCCACGGGCAGGGGGATCCTCATGTCTAGCTATTGGGCCGCCACTATAACCTTGGCTCCTCCTAAAGAAAGCCTTGTTTAATGGCCCCATCGGCTTATGCACCCCCATCTGTGGCCTGACTTAGACCCTATGCTCCAAAAATACCTCCATCACCAAAGTGCTGAAGGGGAGCAAATTTCTCTTTATGTCGCACCCCTTTATCATCTCCGTCAAGATCAATGTGGGGAGATCTATGCTATGGCCCCTTCCAATTGCATATAGCAGTCGGGCCATCTCTAGCAATATCTCGTTCTTTCATCTAATCGGGGCAAGGTCAGAGGCAATGATCAAATTTAACATTTTATATTTATCATTCAACTCACCTTGTGGAACAAATCTTTGACCCGCCTAAGAGAATGTGCCCAAGCTTGTCAACTCCACCCCCACCACGTTTATATCCACGTTCTTCCTTAAGGGGTAGGTAGACCTCGGGACCCTTGGTACGACCCATATCTCTACTATAATCCATATACACATTGATGTGGGTCCCCCTCACATAAGTATTGATTACTCCATCGATGATCTCATCGTTAGAGTAGAACTCTCGCAGCAAGTACTCGAACCTCTATCCTCCATGTTGGCATGAATACCCAACTCCATAAAATCAAGCACTTCAACAGAGCTTTCACAAACAATTGGTTACGTGTGGTAAAAATTCTCATACCTATCCGCCTTGAGAGCCATGGAAAATCGAGTCTTGTCATATCTTCGGGCAATGGGTGGCCTCCCCTCTCGTTTCTCGACCACCTCCTTTATGTAGTTTGGCTCTTGATTGATCACGCTCTACCTTGCAGGCACTTTCATTCTTGGAGGCATTGTGCTTCAAGTTTAGGGGTGTTAGGGATTGAAAGGTTTAATTTTTTTGTGAGAATGAGGATGAATGAGGTTGAAATGGCTTTGGGATGTTTGATTTGGGGTAGAAATTGGGAATGAGAGCTATTTTGAGGGCTGGGTAATGAAAAGGCACTCTAGGGTTTGGATATTTTTCAAAATTTTGGGGGTTTTTGAAGTGAAGAAGACGAATCAGGCTTTTATAGCCTGAGAGCTGACGTTCGAATGTTAATGACGTTCAAACGTATGCAATAGAATTTTAAAAAGAACGTGCAAACATGGATGACATTCGAACGTGGTGAGCTCCCAATACTTTTGAGTTCTGTTAGAGACCAAAGTACAGTAAGGTCATGTCATTCGAACGATCTATTGGCGTTCAAATGGGGTACTCTAGTTTGAACGTTCTATTGGCGTTCAAACGTGCTGGGCTCCCAGTACTTGTTGGTTTCATCAGACTGAGTACTGCAAGTAGGTGATGTTCGAATGTCAGATCAGAAATCAAAAGTTTTTTTGCACATTAATATACACAATAAGAGAGGGTTATACACACAAGTTTGAACCAAACATTTATGGCGTCTCAGGATAAGTCCCTACCCACGCTTTAGGTTGGTATTTTGAGACATTCATTACTTAGCCCATGCTTTCATTTTAGTCAAAGACTCTACCATATTGTTTACAGGCACCAAGCTTTTTGGCATAATGACGTTTAGCAAAAGTGCTTCTGCTATAGAGAAATTTTGCTTGCTCTTCTTGGATCTTAGTGTTTCTTACCAATCTTGCTTTTCTCATGATCACAGCATGCACATCAGATGAAAAAGTGCATAGAACTCCTAGACTAAACCAAAAGAGTTTAACATCCATGATTTCTAAGTTTTACGACTCACTATCTAGTTTTTTAATGTCTGCCAGTCACAAAAATGATTGAAGATGATTCACAAACATGATCATTA
The DNA here is from genome assembly GCA_963454935.2 of Ilex paraguariensis. Lineage (NCBI taxonomy): Eukaryota > Viridiplantae > Streptophyta > Magnoliopsida > Aquifoliales > Aquifoliaceae > Ilex > Ilex paraguariensis. Next base: position 438,139 of record CAUOFW020005769.1, read on the forward strand.
TTTTATACAAAATACGAGGGAAGGTACACAATATGATCAAAAACAGCGACAACAACAACAAAATAATTTACGGGCACAAAATACACAAAATATGAACTGTAGTTCTCACCCCTAACCTAAATTGAACATTGTCCCCAATGTTTCTAATTTACTAGAGTATGGATCCTGGAGATGAGGTTGAAAGGTAGAGATATGTTCATCTGCCAAAACCTACAAGCAAAATACACAAATTAATCATCTCTCCGCAGATCTGGGTTTCGGGTAGGCTGGTAAGCCTTGTCTGTGAGTGGAAAGAGAAGTAGAAAACCTATAAACAAATACAAAATCAAAATACAAAGCTTGAAACATAGGATTGTGTCTATGAAGTGAGTGGTCATGGCCCTATTGGGAGCTGGGTAGTGTGTGCAGAGGATAGCGAATAGCGAAGAAGAATAAAAAGGAAAAAGAAAGAAAAAGGGAAAAACGGTGGATGGGGAAAAGAGGAAAAGAGGATGGGGGCCTTATAAAGCCATTCCCTCGGGTTGGGTTTCCACCTAACTCGACCCCTTTTGTGTCGGCAGGCGCAAATCTTGGAGGAATATTCTGTATCCATTAAAAGAATGGTTTCCACATCTTTAATAAATTTCTCCAAAAATGGTTTCAACCACTGGCCATTGCAGTAAAAATATTACCGTTTGAGAGGTTTTCCAGCTTCATTGCTCCATGTCCAAACATTTTTTTGACAATGTAAGGTCCAGTCCATCTTGACCTCAACTTACCCAAAAATAGGCAGAGCCTTGAATTAAACAACAGGACTTTTTGAGAAGGTTCAAAAGACTTCCGCACAATGTTTTTGTCATGAAAAATTTTCATCCTTTACATTGCTATTTTTGCATTGTCGTATGCCTCATTTCTCAATTCCTCCAATTCGTTAATCTGTAGTTTTCTTGATAGTCCAGCTTTGTCTAGGTTAAAGTTTATTGCTTTAATGGCCCAGTATGTCTTATGTTCCAGTTCCACAGGTAGGTGACCAGACTTGTCATAGACTAATTGATAAAGAGACATGCCCAAAATTATTTTAACAGCAGTGCAATATGCCTAGAGTGTATCAGTTAGTCTTGATGACCAATCTTTGAGGTCTGGATTTACCATTTTTTCTAAAATTAGTTTGATATCTCGATTAGTCAATTCTGTCTGTCCACTAGTCTATGGATGATAAGGGGTTACAATTTTGTGAAAAATTAATTATTTTTTGATCAAATTCCAAAAAGGACAATTACAAAATTGAGCACCCCCATTACTTATGATTGATTTCGTGAATTTCAAACCGAGACAAAATATTTTCTTTTAAAAATTTGATCACTGTTTGGTGATCATTATTTCGGCATGGAATTGCTTCAACCCATTTAGATGCAAAGTCTATGGCCACCAAAATATATAGATAGCCAAAAGAGGGGGGAATGGTCCCATAAAATCGATGTCTCAACAGTCAAAAATTTTAATCACTAGAATGGGGTTTAAGGGCATCATGTTTCTTTTAGAAATGCTCCCCAACATTTGGCATCTATCACATGTTAAACAAAATGCATGGACATCTTTGAAAAGTGTGGGCCAATAAAATACACACTGCAAGATTTTCATAGTGGTTTTCCTTGATAAAAAGTGGCCACCACATGCTTCAGAACGACAAAATGTTATTACCTGTCTGGTCTCTTGAGCGGGGATGCAACGTCTGATAATTTGATACTTACAGTACTTAAACACATACGGATCTTCCCAGAAGAAGTTACGAACCTCCCTCAGAAATTTTTTTTTGTTTATGGCAGTAAAGGACGGAGAGAAGCGTACCAATGGCAAGGAAATTAGCAATATCAGTGTATCATGGTGTCTCATCAATCATGAACAATTGTTTATTGGGGAACTTCTCATTAATTGGAAATTCATCCTCATAAAATTCGTACGCTAATCTGGACAGATGATCTGTCACCACATTCTAAACACCCTTCTTGTCCTTAATGATCAAATCAAATTCTTGGAGCAAGAGTATCCATCGTAAGAACCTTGGTTTCACATCCTTTTTTTGTGAACAAAAATTTCAGTGTTGCATAGTCAGTGAACACAATAACAGAAGAACCAACAAGATAAGAACGAAAGTTCTTCAAAGCAAAGACTACAACAAGCAATTCTTTTTCAGTTGTTGAATAATTCATTTGGGCATCATTTAAAGTTTTACTTGCATAGAAAATCACATGTGGTTTCTTATCTTTTATTTGTCCCAACACAGCACTTACAGCATAATCACTTGCATCACACATTAGTTCAAAGGGTAGGGTCCAATTAGGGGGTTGCATTATCGAAGCAGAAATTAACATACCCTTAAACTTGTCAAAAGCTTTCTGGCATGCCTAACTCCACATAAAAATGAAGTCCTGACTTAGGATATGACACATGGGTTTAGCTATGGTATTGGAATTTTTATGAATCTCCTGTAAAACCCTACGTGTCCCAGAAATGATCAGACATCCTTTACAGTCTTTGGAGCAGGTAGATTCCCAATCAAATCTATTTTTGTCTTGTCAACTTTCATGCCTTCAGACGACACAATGTGACCTAAGACAATGATTTGTGTTACCATGAAATGACATTTCTCCCAATTGAGTACCAAATTGGCTTCCTTACATCTTGTCAATACCTTCTCTAGATTGGCCAAACACAAATCAAACGAGTCACCATATACAGAGAAGTCATCCATAAACACTTCCAAAAACTTATCCACCTTTGGAATGTTGTAGGAGCATTACAAAGCCCAAATGGTGTCCTTTTGATTGCAAAGGTACAAAAGGGGCATGTGAATGTGATTTTCTCCTGGTCATCTAGTGCAATCTCAATTTGATTGTACCTAGAATACTCATCCTGGAAACAGTAGAATTCATGGCCTGCAATTCTCTCTAGGACTTGGTCAAGAAAAGGAAGAGAAAAATGGTCTTTTCTAGTTACCGAATTGAGCTTTTGATAGTCTATGCACATTTGTCATCCTTTGATTACTCGAGTTGGTACTAGCTCATTGGCATCATTTCTGATTACTGTGACCTCAGAATTTTTGGGCACAACTTGGGTTGGGCTCACCCACTTGCTACCGGAGATGGGAAAAATTATTCCTACATCTAAGAGCTTAAACACCTCAATTCTCACAACTTCCTTCGTGTGAAGGTTCAGTCGTTGCTGCATTTGACGAGTGGGTTTTGAATCCTCTTCAAGGTATATAGCATGATTATAGATTAACGGGTTTATACCTTTCAAGTCAATGATGGTCCATCCAATAGTGCTTTTATAGCTTTTAAGAACTTCAATTAGTTTAGACTCTGGCAAGTCCGTGAGCTTAGATGAAATTATCACTGCGTATGACCCATCCTCTCCTAAAATGCATATTTGAGGTCAGATGGGAGAGGTTTTAGTTCAAGCTTTGGTGGCCTGACATTTGATGAGATTGGCTTTGTGCCACTTGGTGAAAGTTCCTCGAATTTAGGGGCCCATATCTCAACAACATGAGTGGAGCAATTCTTTGAATCATCATTTATTGTCTCAGATGTGATAGATTCTGACAAAGAAGATTTAGTAGGATTTTCAAAGAATGTGTTATTCAGATATTCCTGAACCAACGACTCAATGAATTTATTTCTCTCTCTTCTTTGTCCTCTCTTGAGTGTTTGGCAATATTAAAAATATTTAGCTTAGGAGTCATATTCCAAAAAATTAATTTCATGACTCCATTCTTGCAATTGATTAGTGCATTTGAAGTTGCTAGGAAAGGTCGACCAAGAATGACGATAATTTAGTTTTTTGAATCCATTGCTGGCTAAGTATCTAGAACAATGAAGTCAACAGGGAAGACAAAGTTGTCCACTTGGACAAGCACATCTTCAACAATGCCTCTTGGGATTTTAACATACTTGTCTACCAACTAGAGTGTAACACTGGTGGGTTTGAGTTCATCTAGACCTAACTGCTGATATACAAAGAATGGGAACAAATTGGCACTTGCCCCAAGATCGAGTAGGGCTTGTTCTATTCTGAAGTTTCCAATGACACACGACACGGTTGGACACTTAGGGTCCTTGTATTTTGGAGGGGTTTTGTGTTAAAGCAAGGCACTGGCTTGTTCTATCAAGAAGACTCTTTTTTAGACATTCTGGCTTCTCTTGCCTATGCACAAGTCTTTTAAAAACTTGGCATAAGACAGAACATGTTTGATTGCATCTAGAAGTGGGATGTTTATCTTTACTTGCTTAAAAAGCTCATAAATTTCTGGCTGATTATTCAACTTCTATACAGTATTGATTCTATGAGGAAAATGAAAAGGAATAGGACACGAGGGTTGCTTTACTTTTAATGGCTCTAGTTCTTGTTCAACTACATGTTTAGGCTCCTCCTCAATCACACGTTCAGGCCCCATTGGTGCATTGACTGGGACTGACTCAGATTTTGGCTTAGGAATTAGCATGTCTCTAATGGTCTTGTCAATCACCTTGCCATTTCTTAGTGTAGTGACAACTTGGGCTTGGTGTTGTAGGGTTTCCATGATTATAGAATTTTCCACCTGAAATTGGCCTTGTGGTGGTTCTGATTGAGCATGAAACTTGCCTTTTTCATGTGTGCTCATGGATTGGGTCAATTTTTGGATGTGGATTTTGATATCCTCGAAAGATTAGGTGGTCTGTGCCTTGAAATCGATGATGGCTGGTGTGGAATGAGTATTATAGTTCATTTTGGATTTGCATGAATTGGTTCAATGTATCTTCAAGGCTCCACTTGTGTGGTGGTTGGTATGGTTGATATGCAAGAGGTCCTTGGGGTGGTGGTTATGAATTTTGTGGATTCATAGGAGTTGGTTGTGTGTTCCTCCAACTGAAGTTCGGGTAATTCTGCCACCCTGGATTTTATGTTTCAGAGTAAGGGTTGGAGTATGAATTGTTGAAGTTAGATATTGAATTTGTTTGCTCCAACAAGACCTCTTTGAATGCTAGAATGGTAGGACACTCCCCAGTAGGGTGTCCTGCCAGTGCACAAATCCCACACACTTTTTCTGTGAGAGGGCCAACATCAACTTGATAAACATTTTTCATCTCTAAAGCTTCAAGCTTTTGAGATAAGGTGGACATTTTTGCTCTTAGGTCATCATCATCTCTCAAGACATACTAACCCTTTGGGAAGTAGATGGTTTGGCTTCAACAATGGTAGGGGAGGCTGAGGCCCACATCTAAGAACTATCAGATATGGTGTCAAAAAAATTGAATACCTCCTCTGGACTCTTACCCATAAACTCTTCTTGAGCCATCATTTCGACAAACTATTGTAGTCTAGTGGGTAAGGAGTCATAAAAGAATCCTACCAAAGTCCAATTCTCAAAAGCATGGTGTGGGCATGACTGGAGCAGATCCTTGAATCTCTCCCAACTTTGCTAAAAGGTTTTTCCTTCTTTGATCGAAATATTCATGATTTTTCTTTTCAATGCATTAGTGTCGTGTAGAGGAAAAAACTTTCTTAAAAATTCATTCTGTAGTGCCCGCTAGTTAGGTATTAAAAGAGCTTTTAAAGAATTTAGTAAGTGTTTAGCTTTATCCTTTAGAGAAAATGAAAAAAAAAATTATTTGGCCAACTCAAAATTGTCTTGAAACGTTCCACATACTTCCTCAAACTCTTTTATGTGCATATATGAGTTTTCTGTTTCGAGTCCATCAAATTGAAGGAGTAGTTGAATTGTCCCTATCTTCACAGTAAAGAGGGGTGCATTTTTAGGAAAGATAAAACAAGAGGAGACACTATTTCTTATGGGATTTAAGTAATTTCTCAGAGTTCGAATGTTAGGCACTTCCCCCTCTCTCACAGAACTTCCCCTTGTCTTTCATTATTTGTGATATTATTATCAAAAAGGTCTGCTACTAATCTAGGTGAAGATGGTTAGACTGATTCATAGATCTAACAAATTATACTGAAAAATTTTGAAAGTGAGGATCGTCCTCAAACATAAAAAAAATAAATTATACACAATAAATCAAAGAAAGAATATATACAAAAACGAAGGTCTTCTTACCTTTTACCTTAAACACCTTTTATGGCTCCCTGGGAAAGGCGCCAAAAACTTGACTTAATCTGAAATGTGTACACCCAAGTGTAGGCGGTCAAGCTGTAGTTATAATCTGGTTAAGTCCGAAGACAAATCCACAAAGAACTATTGTTGGTGTTTTGAAGTAATCAGTGACAGAGACCATGTGATTGGAACCTTTAAAATTTATAGTGATGATGTTTAGAGATTTTCCTGAGCCAAATATATCATTCTTTCCAATAAGTTTTTTTAGAAAAAATATAAGATAAATTCAAATATAAACAGTCACCCTTTAGCTCGAGTATTTGAATATGTAGTTAATCATCCAATTTATTATACTTGTGGTGGGTAACTCAATTAACTCCCATGTCAACAGCAAGTTAATCGGAAGATAAAGTTTGGTTATGAGAATTAAGTGCATGGTTCCGATGCCTTTCTAAAAGTTTACAAGAATTGTCTATGCCAAGACTCAAACCATCTACAAAAAAGCAAGTGTTTTTACAAGGCATTCAACCATAGCGTTAATATTCCATTCTTTAAATGGAGTTCAATAATGATGAATATTGAAGGGTAGTCATGAAGATCTAGTTGGGGTACTTGCCTTGAACCAATGAGTCTTTCTATACAAGAGTCATTTATATTACAGAAAGTACTCACGGTTATACAAAGTACCTTAATTTTACTAACTACAGTCAATCATTCAATAAGCAAGTAAAATATAAAGCATTTAAGCATAAATGAAATGCATAAATATAACTTTTGGATAATTTATACATTTCCATCACCTCTTACTAAAGAGTGAATGAGAAACTACTCTCTTCATGACTTTGGTAAAGCTAGAAAAGTGAGTGATGTTCATCCCTCCAAATAAAGGAGTTATAAAGTGAACCACACAAAACAAGGAGCTAATCTTCGACGAAGAATGAGTGAATCACGTTCCACCCTTCATGGCTTTGGTAAAACTCTAGAAAAGTAGAAGAGTTTCACTCCTCTAAGAGAAGAAGGAAGCTCAAACAATGGAAGTGAAAGAAACTAATCACTTTTGGAGGGTTTCCATTGCAACCAAAAGATGATCTATCTCCCTTGATACAAGTAAATATAAGCTTAAGTCTAAGATTAATTCTACAACTACAAGTGGGATTCTAGGCCTCCATCAAGCTCTCTACAAGAATCCTAAAAGAACTCTCCAAAAGAACTCCCTAAAAGAACTCCTTCAATGGGAGTATTTATAGGCAAAGAGAAAGTGGAGGAATAGTACAAGGCCTTCAAAGTCCAATGTCTGGAGAGAAAATCATCTACTCTGCAGCCTTTTTGAAGACAACATTCAAGCATTGTCTGGCGTTCGAACGTTACTCCTGTATTTGCTTGATCGGCGTTCACACGTTGTCTAGCATTCGAACGTTGCTTCTGTCTTTTCTTGATGGGCGTTCGAACACCAGATAGGGTCTGACCTTCCCACTCAAGTAGCATTTGGTCTTTTGTGAAATCCATTTTCACTCTCCATGCACAACTTGACGCTTTACACTCAACATCCTGGTCCTCAAATAATTCAAGAAGACGTTCGAACGTGAATTGGCGTTCAAATGTGGTACTCAAGTACCTCATTGTTTTCCTTCTTGGCAGCAACATGCCATGTCTTAGCATCTTGCAGTTTGATCTTTAGTAATTCAAGAGAACCTTCGAACATTAATTGGTGTTCAAACGTTCTTACCTTGGTCCAAGCTTTTCCAATTTTGCACTAGAATATGCTGGTATTACACGAAAGTGTGATATTCATTGCCTTTGGTCCCTTGTACAATTTATGTCCTAAAATGCAAGCATTTAAACTCCATCAAAGTATAATTAGTCCTAAAAAGGCATAGTGATATGCTAATTTTAAATACTAATCAGCACATAGCCCAAACCGTAGATGAACATAGAGAGACAGAGAGAACCAAACCACCCCAACAATAAACCATGTAAGCTCATATAAACAAAGTGTGCCAAAAATACCAAAAAAAAAACTACACTATGTTAACAATACCCAAAGTATTCATTTCATGTCTTCATGATTCCCACATTTTCTTGCCTTCTCAATCTTGCTCCGAGTACCAAGTCATAACGCACAAATCAAAATCGATCTTATATATTTCATCCTCATTATTCACATCAAATTTTAGCAGGAAACCATTTTCCAGATTCTTTACTATGATACAACATCCACAATCTACACTCTCTATCAAGTACTTGAGATAGGCATACCCAACACATAATTTTTAAACTCAATTAAAGTAACAACCCCAGTACAACTCGATAATATCATGTTAGCAAAATAAAGGAACTTTGGCACAAATCGAGTACAACTCGATCTATTGTGCGTGTGTTGTGTTGGCCTGTGTGTGCCTGATGCGTGTTGTGTTATATGTGCTTGGGTATGTGTTTTGTCAAACACATGGTGAGCAGTGTGAGTTTGTTAAGTGTGTGTGATATGTGCTTGTTAAGTGGTGTTTGTGTGGTGCTTGTGTGTTGTGTGTTCGTGCTAGGTGTGATTTATGAGTGTTGTGTGTGTTTTTTTTGTGTGGAGGTTGGAGAGAGATAAATACCTTCAATAAGGTATGAGAGTTGGGTGGTGTGGTGGTGACAGTGGCGGTGGCACTGTGGAGTTGAGAGAGAGAACATGAGTGCGGGAAAAGTAGACGTAGCCTTGATCCAAGCCGCCGAGCACTGGCCAAAACTCGCCGTTGTCAAAGCAAACGACATTCCACTGATTCATCTCTCTGTTCTAAACTCCCCCAACTCGCTGCACTTGGGGTGACAACCTTCCATGCTAGAGACCCCCCAACGAATCTCTTCTCTCTTTCATGTGTCTCTCTCTTCCCCTTCCCCCTCCCCAACAAATAAACCAGATCATTTTAGAATTTTTCTCAAACAGCTTGGGATCAAGCCCAAAAAATTGGAAAAAAATATAAAACTTACTCAAATAAAAAAAAGAAAAAAAATCTCAATTATGCTAAGAGCTTGACAAACATAATCACTACAATTGTGCTACTCGATCACAATTTGGGGGGGAGTATTTCTGTGTGTGTTTGTGTGTGTGTGTGTAAATTAGGAGAGAAAGAGGGAGAGAGAGAGAGAGAGAGAGAGAAGGTTGTGGTTGTGTCACTTGAGATAGCGTAATAGACACAAAAAGAAGGGAGAGAGGGCTTGAAGGGGAGGCAAAGAGGAAGCAAGTTCTAACAATGAGTAATGGTGAGAGAAAAGATTGCATGTGATGGAATTGGGGGAAAAAATATATATGGGATAAAATTCAAGTTATGAGCTGATTTATTAGATAAATATGTGTATGTGTGTGCATAGAAGCTTTGTAATATGTAGAATTTTAGAATTAATGGAATCAAGCTTTCCAATATTTTTCTTCTCTTCTCCTCTCTGTTTTTCCTTCATCACGGAATAGAAATTTCAAGAGAATTACCAAAAAATCATAGTTTGGTACTGTCAAAACTCACCAGACCGCAAACAAAACCATGTGACAACTCATTGAATTTTTCAAAGGGCAACATAGTCATATATATTTGAAGAGTCATCATATGTATATATGGATTATTTATATAAACTTTTTTACTAAAATTTGAGAAGGGGGTGGGGATAGACTCCCCTGACCCCAGTGTAGATCCATCCATTCTTCTCTTTTGAGATGAATCACATCATTAAGCAAATTAACCTTATGGTTTGGGCGGTTTGTGTTCAACCATAGGATAGTTAATAAGGTTCGTCACGTTAAGTCATTGTCTTTAATTTTCTCCCGTGCAATCAAACAGATAATAGGTTATTGAAACCTCTCTGTCATAAACACAAAAGAGGGTAGAATTTGATTGTGACCTTGTTGTCATCTTGAAAAAGAAAGAAGAAGTTGGAGATTAGTAAAATATAGAAGTACATAGCATTACGTTGGCCCTTGGGATATTCTGACCAAACAAGCAAAGACTATCACAAAGGGCTCGAAATAATCAAAGATTAGTCGTGATCAACAAAAAAAAAACAAAAAACAAAGATTAGTCTATGGCTGATGCAATCTCCCTGAAACGTTTATCTTAGTCAGGAAGCAATGTTAGTTCCTGTAAGCAACGCATCCCTCGGCCTTAAGCATCTCTCTCTCTCTCTCTCTCTCTCTCTCTCTCTTACACTCACGCACACAATGATCAACATAAACATTCAACATATTTTACTCTTACTAAACGTCTTCATTAAGCTTTCTAGATGAGGTTGGTTCTTCCTTTTCTGGAAAAAAGACAGAAGGAGAGGGCAAGAGTGATCACCACGCAAAGCCAACAATGAGTGATGCAATACCAGCTTCTACTGAATGGTTACAATACTATCAACTACCGCCGCCTAGCTATGAGGTACTGCCAGACGGACTCTCCAATAACACTGTGGTGACCACAACCCCCAGTACCACCAAAGACTTCATGTTGAGCCCAAACACTTCAATTACAAGTGGTGGTGATTTGAGCCATAGGGCTTGCGTACGCAAACCAATCCAAATGCGGTCTAGAGCTTCTAGGAGGACACCCGCAAACGGTGATACTACATCACAATACGATATAAGATCACTAACTAATAATTTTAAAACTGATGATACCTCAAACAAGCCCTAGCTGTGAGGTCAGGTCAGGGTCGGGTCAAGAGGTCAAGAAAGACACGAGGAACTCAGAGAACCAGGGGTGGAGTTCCCCTTGGGGAGATCGTAGTTGAACCGACTAGAAACAACTGGATGACTACGGGAATTGGGCCTCATGCATGAAACTCTCAACCAACCAAGATTCTCTCCTAAAATTAAGGAGGATCCCATGAATAATGGGCAAAGATCTCGGCTGAAATCCCACGGAATAGGGGGCAGCTTTATAAATACTACACAACGCGTCATCGTAAAAAAGTAGAAGAAAAAAGAGAAAAACCCTAATCAGTTCAGCATTGTCTTGTATTTCATTCAACTAATCAATAAGAGAAGAGAAGGAGCAAAAACCTCTATTGGAGAGTGGACTTGCCGAGCTCCTGAGCCAGTGAACCACTATATTTTCACTGTGTGCACCCCTTTAATCCACTCAATATTTCTATTGTAGCATCATACACGAGCCTTGTAGCTCTAATCCCCGCTCATCTCATGTTACCTGCCCTTTTGCTCATCCACGTTGATTTACGCCATCAGTTTGGCGCCGTCTGTGGGAACGACTATTCCTATTACAAATAAGCTGATCTTTCAGTGATTGATGGCGTCAACACGAAACATGAGCAAAAGCCAAACAAACCTATCTCGGATGCACGACCAACAGGGAGCCACCAATGGCAGATAGCTCAAGAACGTCCTAGAGACTAATCCTCCCATGTGGAATCCCCCAATAAATAATGAGATGGAGGCCCTTCGCCTCGTCAATCAGCTCTTGATAAATCAAAACGAGGAGCTCTTGCAGCACCCACAAGAGGCACGTCTAGCCCAAGAAGATCAGAACAGTCCCCACTACAGGGACCAACAACACCTTGATCCACTTAGAGAAGACAATGAAGGGGGGGAGAACAGCCAGACCTTGAGGCAGGTTCCCCAACTACCCCTAGGAACGGCCACAATGAAGAAGTACAAAGTCAAAACCTTGAAGGTGAAAAGAATGATGTCTTCCCTTATCAGCAGGAGAGAAGGGAATAATATTGGGGGCAGCGCTTCAAGGGCATCCAGCAGGAACTCAGCCACATGAAGGAAGCGGTCAGGAGTAAAGCTCTAGTTACAATGGACGCCTTGGTGCAGCAGACTGAATCTCCATTCATGCCTAGGGTGTTGCATTTTCCCCTCCCCCTACCAAAGTTCAGAATGCCTCAGATAGAGTCCTTTGATGGAACCAGCGACCCCATAGACCACCTCAATACTTATAAGAACCAGATGGAATTACACGGGTATCCAGATCCCGTATGCTGTCGAGCCTTTGCCATCACTTTGAAGGGTTCAGCCTTGGCGTGGTTTAATAGGCTCCCCCAGTCTCAATCTCTTCCTTCAAGAGCTTTCCATTTCCTTCGTATCCCACTTCATAGGGGTTCGAACCTATAAAAAGCCGAGCTATCACATTTTGAATGTGAAACAGGGACCACAAGAAAATCTCAGGTCGTATGTCCAAAGATTTAATTCAGCGTCGTTAAAGGTGCATGTCCCAGATGAAAATTTTGTCATCACTACCTTCATAGCTGGTTTAGGGGTGTAGTCTAAAGATTTGATGTTCTCCATATCAAAAAATCCCCAAGTAAGCATGGCCGAGGTGCTTGCCAAAGCAGAGACATACATAAACAGCGAAGAAGCTCTTCTGCATATAGAGACAAGGGAAAGGAAGAGAAAAAGAGGAACCGAAGTATCAGGAGAGAGAGGAAAAGAAACAGATCTCCAAAGAGAGATAGATCTCCCAGAAGAGACAAAAAGTGATCCCCAAAAAGAAGGGGGAACGTTAAGGACCGCTTAGGCCCCCCCGCAGCCTGAACTACAGCCGAGGTATGCACCTCAACAATATACCCCTCTCATTGCGACAGTATCCCAGATCCTATACGAGGTGCAGAACGAGAAATTCCTAAAGTGGCCTCTACGAATGAAGGCAGATCCGTCTAAAAAGACCCTACGAAATATTGCAAGAATCATAGGGATCATGGCCATCATACGGACGATTGCATCCAGCTAAAGAAGGAGATCGAGTTCTTGATCCATAGGGGACAGTTATGACAATTTATCGCCCATGACAACCAGGACAGAACTCCGCCACCACCGGCACCCCATCAGCAAGCCCCTGAGCAACACCAATAACCCTTAGGGGAGATCAGAGTGATATCAGGAGGATTTACTGGCAGTGGAGAATCCAATGCAGCCAAGAAAGCACACCTGCACAGAATCAGAGCTGGAGAAGTGCTAGAAGTACACACTGTGTCCAAAATGCCTCAGTTGAGCACAACCATCACTTTCTCGGATTCAGACTTGGAAGGCTGTCAGTATTCCCATGATGACCCGTTGGTCGTAAGGGCCATTGTGGCAAACCAAACTGTTCATTGAGTTCTAATTGACAATGGGAGCTCGGCCGACATCATTTTCGCCCCTGCCTTTGACAAAATGGGTGTAGGAAGGGAGAAGCTTGAGCCAGTGAATGCTCACTTGAAGGGGTTCTCAGGGGAGAGGGTGTTACCCCTGGGTTCCATCCAACTCGTGCTCACTATGGGGGACCCTTCTTGTCAAGCCACCACCACTGTGAAATTCCTGATAGTTGACGCCCCTTCTACATACAATATACTACTTGGGAGACCATCCCTCAACGCAATGAAGGCTATCCCCTCAGCAAACCACCTGGTCGTAAAATTTCTTACAAAAAATAGAGTTGCAATGGTCCGAGGAGACCAGCGAATAGCCAAGGAATGCTACATGGCCTCGATGAAGTAAACAGAGGTTGAAACTATCCAGCTAGATGAGCTTGACATGGGGGATAAGTTGGAAACTAGGCCCATACTATCAGAAGAGCTAGAGCCAGTCCAGCTCGATGAGGAGCCTGAATATATTATTTATGTGGGATCTAAGTTGAGCAAAGAAATGAAAGACCTACTCTCCCAATTCTTGAGGAAGAACATGGGGGTGTTCGCTTGGAAGCAAGAGAACATGGAAGGCATTGACCTCTCAATCATCACACACAAGCTAAGCGTGAATCCCATTTGCAAACTTGTTAAACAAAAGCAGAGAAGTTTTGCTCCGGAACGCCAGAAGGCAACTAACGAGGAGGTCAATAAACTCCTCCACACCAAAGCCATTAGAGGGGTGGACTACCCTACCTGGTTGTCGAATGTGGTGCTGATCAAAAAGACCAATGGGAAGTGGCGGCTCTGCATTGATTTCACTTATTTCAATCGAGCATGCCCCAAGGATAACTTTCTCTTACCTCGAATTGACTTGATCGTGGATGCAACTGCTGGGCATGAGCTCCTCAACTTTATGGATGCTTTCTTAGGTTATAATCAAATTAGGATGGACCCAACGGACCAGGAGAAGATTTCATTTGTGACTGAACAAGGAACTTACTGCTACCAGGTCATGCCTTTTGGATTGAAGAATACTGGAGCCGCCTGTCAATGCCTAGTGAATAGAATGTTCCAGAAGCAAATTGGGACATCCATGGAGGTCTATATCGATGACATATTGGTAAAATCACTAAAGGCAAAGCTGCACATCAAGCACCTAGCAAAATCATTCCAAATCTTCAAGGAGTACAAGATGAGACTCAACCCTGCAAAGTGCACCTTTGGAGTATCAGCAGGGAAGTTTCTAGGATTCATAGTCAACAACAGAGGAATCGAGACTAAGCCAGAAAAGATTAAGGCAGTTCTGGATATGCGACCACCGTCTAACATCAGGGAGATCCAACGCCTGATAGGAAAGATAACCGCCTTGAGTCATTTTGTATCCAAAGCAAGTGACAAGTGCCAACCTTTCTTTCAAATGTTGAAGAAGGCTTTTTAGTGGGATACCCGGTGTGAGGAAGTGTTCAAAGCACTGAAGGAATACCTAAGCTCTCCCACTGTCCTAGTAAGCCCCTTAGAAGGGGAAGTGCTTACTCTTTATTTAGCTATCTCAGATTTCTCAACCAGCGCAGCACCAGTTAGGGAGCGAGACAGAGCTCAACAACCAGTATACTACTGTAGTAGAACTCTGAGAGGGGCAGAGGAGAGATATCCAAAGATGGAGAAGCTAGTTTTAGCCCTGGTGATTATGGCTAGGAGACTTAGACCATATTTTCAGGCTCATACTATCGAGGTTCTAATAGATCAACCAATGAAGCAAGTGCTGCATAAAACCCGAGTCTTTAGGAAGGCCAGTTAAGTGGGCGATAGAGCTCAGCGAGTTTGATGTTAGGTATAAGCCAAGAACTGTGATCAAAGGGCACATTTTGGCAGATTTCATCGTAGAATTCACTGTAGTAACACCTGCGGAAGCCACATTGCTAATACCTGACCTTCTCGTATGGAAACTTTTGGTAGACGGAGCTGTCAATGCCCAAGGAAGCAGCGCAGGATTGATCCTGACCTCTCCAGATGGAATAGACGTGGAATACGCCCTCAAGTTTGGGTTTAAGGCTTCGAACAATGAGGCAGAGTATGACACTGTCAATGTTGGGCTCAACCTTGCTCATTCAATGGAAGTAGAGCAGCTGGAGATCAGTAGCGATTCCCAGCTTGTCGTGAAATAAACAGAGGAGTCATACGAAGCCAAGGGTGAGAAAATGGTTCTCTACCTCAGGAAGGTATAGGAGTTAATCAAGAAGTTTGTGCAAGTTAAGTTCAAGCACGTTTCTACAGCCGAAAATTTAAGAGCAGACGCCTTGGCAAGGTTGGCAACAGCTTTGCAGGAAAATTTGGATAGGTTAACTCCAGTGGAGCATTTAGCAGAACCATCTGTAAGCATGGAAGATGGAGAAGTTCTGCTTGTGCAAATACCACAAAGTTGGATGGACCCCGTTAGAGGGTATCTTCAAACTGGGACTTTGCTGGAAGATCCGAAAGAAGTTGCGAAACTAAGAGTTAGGTCAGCCAAATTTTCTATCTTGTAGGGAAACCTATACAAACGAGGATTTTTTATACCTCTACTCAAATGTGTGGGAGATAAAGATGCTAACTACATACTCAAAGAGGTTCATGAAGGAGTCTGCGGCAATCACATAGGAGCTCGGGCCCTCGCAGGAAAAACATTAAGGCAGGGGTACTACTGGCTCACTATGCTCAAAGATGCTACAGATCTGGTCAAAAAATGTAAAACTTGCCAAGTACACGCCAACATTCCCCACTGCCCACCAAAGCTCCTAACATCTGTGGTGAGCCCTTGGCCTTTTCAACAGTGGGGTTTAGACATACTTGGCCCCCTCCCTATGGGAGTTGAAAAATACAAGTTTGCCATTATTGGGATGGACTATTTCACCAAATGGGTAGAGGTAGAGCCTTTGGCAACAATCACGGAACAAAAAGTCCAAAACTTTGTTTGGAAGTCGATAATCTGCAGATTTGGGATCCCAAGGACAGTTGTTTCAGACAATGGCAAGTAGTTCGATAACCCTAAGTTCAAGAAGTTTTGTGTCAAGCTGGGGGATAAGAAATTTATTTTCGGCCCCAGCTCATCCCCAATCCAACAGGCAGGTAGAGGTCACCATTCGAACAATAAAGACCGCCCTGAAAACTAAGCTGGAAGCACTAAAAGAAAAATGGGCGGAGCAGCTCCCTGAGGTGTTATGGGCTTACACAACCACAGCCAAGACAGCCACTCGGGAAACCCCATTTGCATTGGCTTTCGGAACTGCAGTAATAGATCCAATGGAGATAGGGCTCCCGTCCCACAGAACTGAGGTTAGCAACGTAAGGCATAGTGACAAGGCACTGCTACTCAACCTCGATCTATTGGATGAGAAGAGAAACGAGGCCTTACGGTGCATAAAGCATTATCAAAGAAAGACAGCCAGGTACTACGACAAGAAAGTAAAGCACATAAGTTACAAGGTAGGGGATCTAGTGCTTAGAAAGCTTCTACTTGCAAGGAAGGACCTTTCCCATGGGAAACTAGGTCCAAACTGGGAAGGTCCTTATATCATATCAAGGGATATTGGTCCCGGGAACTATGAGCTGCAAACTGAGGAAGGAAAAATCATGCCTCATCTTAGAATGCAGAACACCATAAGAGATTTTTTCAGTAAGTTTTTCTGTAATAAAACCGTTCTTTCAATTAAACTGAGAGCTTTTGACCCTCCCTTGTATATGCCTGCAAAAACAAAAAAATAAAAAAATAAAAAAATTCTTCCAGCTCATAAAAATGTTTCCAGCTCATAAAAACGCTTCCAGCCCAAAAATGAG
Organism: Ilex paraguariensis; assembly: GCA_963454935.2. NCBI lineage: Eukaryota > Viridiplantae > Streptophyta > Magnoliopsida > Aquifoliales > Aquifoliaceae > Ilex > Ilex paraguariensis. Next base: position 455,099 of record CAUOFW020005769.1, read on the forward strand.
CTCTCCAGCTCATAAAATCAGATGAGCTTTCTAGCTCAAAAAATTCATATGAGCTTTCTAATTCATAAAATAAGATGAGCTCTCCAGCTCATAAAATTCAAAGGAGCTTTCCAGCTTATAAAATAAGATGAGCTCCCTAGCTCATAAAATAAAGATGAACTCTTCAGCTCATGAAATTGAGATGAGCTATTCAGCTCATGAAATAAAGATGAACTTTTCAGTTCGTAAACAGATCTCTGCAACTCACTTTGAATAGTTCAGTGCATAAAGAGAGCCCTATAGCTCAAAATGAACACCTCGGTTCGTAAATTACAAGTTCAAGGGTCCACATAAGAACTAGTAGCCATCAAATAAGAACAGAGGTTCATATATTCAACAACAATACAAATATATATATATATATATATATATATATATATATATATATATATATATATATATATATTACAAAAGATATTCTCAGTTCTTATTCGCCCTTTAAGCGTCTCCAGACCTCTGCGACTTCCTCCTTCAGGCAGACATTTTCTTCTTTTAGCTCATCCCTCTCCTTTTGGGCTTCTGTCAGAAGATTCACAAGTCTCTACCCAGATGAGGAGAACAGTATGGCAGCCAGAGAAGATCCAGGTGAAGAAGAGGAGTCACTGGCATGGCCATTTTTGTGTTTCCCAGAGGAAATACCAATGTCCTCAGCCTCATCAGATTCAGAAGGACAGGAATCACCAGAATTTAGGCAAAAAACAAAGTACATAGCGGCACCGGCAGCACTAAACAAAAACAAGTTATCGGATGTCATCAGCTCAGAATAGGACACAGGCTCAACTTCTATAATCTGATCAATTTGCATCTCCTCTAATAGATCCAATTCGGGAGGACCTATCAATCAAATTAAAACCCTACGATAAGGAGACTACATTGAAAGACCTGAACAAATGCAGGTTGCCAAGATACTTACCTGAATAAGAATAGCTCCTCCAGGATCTGGGAACTCTGCACTCTCTGTAGTGCAACTCTATGGACCTCCAAGAATCCTCAATAACATAAAAGAAGCGATTGACCCATCCCTCAGGAGAAGAAAGAAGGTCAAACACCAAACGTCGCAACTTGAAGTGCCTCCACCGAAAATAGACAAAGCACAGGACCTCATCCTCCTCGATGTCGAAAAAGTAGAAGAATTCTCCTATAGTAGGGAATTTGCCATCACCACGCAAGCGCCAAAATAAAAAGAAATTGATCATGATGGACTACCCCTTGGGAGAGAGACGAGAAGGGCATACCCCACAATAGGCCAAGATGTAACCAACAACGGGATGAATGGGAAGACACAGTCCCATGTCCAAAGTCGCCTCAAAAAATAAGTCTCCACTCGAGGGAGATAATTGCAGGGCTCGTCAAAAGATGGGGCTCACAAAGATAGTTCCACATCAAGAAAGAAGTTATTTTTTATCCTAACTAAGTCTAAGGACGACAATGACGAAGGCACTAAGTAACGGGTTTGCCACTCCCACTCAATTCCACAAGGGTGTCGTTCGTTGAACAGGTGGGAGATTGGGGCAGCCATTGGCGTTACCAGAAGGCAAGGAAGAGACGAAGAAAGAAGATAATGAAGGTGAATGGCCTTTCGGAGGGAATAAATGTCACAAAAGCAAGAAAACAAGATGTTAAAGAATCAAGAAGCACGTCGACCCAAAAGTGGCAGACCTTTGGGTTTCCAAATTAAGGCAACAAATATGTTTAAAGAATGTAATAAAATATGGACAATAAAGAAGGAGTTAATGACATATTTTACCAGTCATGAGCCATTAAATAGCCAAGGAAGGCATGATACAGCCTTGGATAAGCCCAGGAGGTCGGATTCTCTCCTCGGTTAAGACAAGGTTCAATAATTCAAATAGTTGGATCACATCCCAAAAAAGATTCCTCAGATTTCTTCGGGCTGACTAAGAAGAGAATGCACAACAAGGCTTCGTGAGCATACGTAACTGCTAGGACCATATCCCCAGTAAAACTAGCAGATGCACTAGAAGCAACCACACCCACACCTTAGTCTTTACACCCAGCAACAAGGAGAGATCTTCCAAGAATGAAACCAGATGTCCAGGGGGTCAGTAAGCTCTGCTGACCCTAATAGAATTTTAGGAGATCTGCACCAAGGATTTTTCAAGCTCTGGGGAATTAGGAGCTAGTCAGGGGCATGCAAGGTAGCTCTGGGCCCCGTTGCCTCAAGGGGAAGGGAAAACGGGGAAAGAGGAGCATAAGCAGTTATGTAACTTAGCAAAAACTAAAAAATAGACAAGCCCTATGAGAATAGGGCCTTCTCGGTAGATGTTTGAATAAGGCCAGCACCTAGGAGCCCTCAGAGTAAGAGACTTCGTGTGGTGAGATTGGATTAGCATAAGGAAATAAGCCTCAATATTCCCTTGATACTCCTCATCCATCTCAAGCAATAACAACCCTCGATTGTCCAACAAAAGTTTAAGGAAATAAACTGCAATATAACAGGGGAGATTTACTACGAGTCCACGGTAGAGCTCGGCGATCCTGGAAGCCTATCTAAGGTCCCAAACATTCAGAAGCCAGCAAACTTGCAGTTCCAGCAGCTTTGCTTTCAGAGGAACTCAGTTCCCCTCAAAGTAATGGGGGACAATGAGATTACAGATCAGTATGCGAGCAGCTAACCACAAAACAATGAGAGTAGATCTGAAAAAAGCAGAGTAGATTGCACTGAAGAGCAAGTTGGGTTGTGTTATTGTGTTAGAGCATAGTAGACTGCATTGAAGAGCAAGTTGGATTGTGTTATTGTGTTAGAGCAGAGTAGACTGCATTAAAAAGCAAGTTGGATCATGCTATCGCATTGAGGAGAATAGACTGTATTAAAAGAACGAGTTAGATTGTGCTAGAAAGCAATTAGAGAAAGAGGGAAACACTGGTGCATTTACGCCAGTATGTTTACCATTCAGACGAATCAAGAAAGGCAGGCCAAGTTTACATTCCCCAATAGAAGTTTCAAATGCTGGCTAAAAAAAAAAAATTAAAAGATCCTAAGTTTCTAAAGAGGGATCAGGTGGAGGATCCTGTAATGAAGTTACTATAGCCTCAGCTGCAGGAACAGAGGCAGAGCTTGGCAGCTCACCAGGCAACCCTTCTGACAAGACAACAGTTGAAATCTCAGAAGAGGTAGGGGAAGCTAGCTTTAGCTTGAAAGTCTTTCGGGGGGCAAACTGGGCCCCTTGAAAAGGAGAAGGGGCTAGGGATTGAAATGAGGGAGTCTGTCCTCCCTTGGTCAAGCAGAAGAAGAGTGCACTCCCAGCTTCTACATTTTAGCTCTGTCAGTAGGGCTGCCCCCAAAGCTAGTATCGGCCTTCCGTTTGCCACTTTTTCTACTTTTCTTCAATAGGTCAACTTTGGCCTAGAGTTACTTAGGGGTAGATTTCATTTTGGAGGAGCCTGAGAGATTTGGACCAAGCAAATTAGCCAAGAGAAAGGGAAAAGAAGGAAAGACAAGGGAACCAACTCGAAAAGTGTTACCTTTTATGTTTTCAGGCCTAACAACTGAGATAGGGAGCGGAGCTTCAATCGATACCTCATGAGGACTGAATCCCTATGTTATTAATACCCAGGGCTTGATGAGCTCAGAGTACTTCTCAGAATTGCACTTCTCCAACTTTCGTTTTACCCTCTCTTCCTCAGCATTGAGCTCTGGTCGAATGCCTGAAAAGCAACGCAAGGAGAGCAAAGGTCAAAAAGGTGACTCAACGATTTCCAAATCAGAGCTCAATTAGTTCGAGCAAGAGCTCACATAAGTTATCAAGGACAGACCAAGTTCTAGGGATACCCAGAGTATCAGTCCTGTCAGCAGGATTGTACTCCCAGTTGGTACCCCCAACAAAAAAGAATTATTTTTTCCAACCCTTATGGGAGCTCGGGAGATGAGTAATGATTTGCCTAGCCGTGGTTCGCTTGGAGATATATAAAAAACCTTTTGATGAAGTGAGCATGACATTAAAGAGATCCACAAGCAACGAAAGGCTGGGGACCCCAAGTCCTTGAATCTTGAAGAAAATCAGAAGATCCACAAGTACACCCCATAAATTAGGGGAGAGCTGAGCAGGGCATATATTGAAGTGTTGCAAAACACTCTTGACGAAGGGATGCATAGGGAAGCGAAGGTCATTCTCAAAAGCTGCCACAAAGAAACATATCCTTTTGTGAACTTGGAAAATGTATAGGGTGTATTTATTTGGACACCAAGGCTGGACACCAGGAGGAAAACCGTAACGAGCACTGAGAATTCTCACATGAGAAGAGTCAACCTCACTGGGTCCTACGAGCTCAGCGTGCCTAAAAGCGGGCCCTATGCCAACTGTGCTGTTAGAGACTCTTATCCCACTCACCTTGCCCTTGCCTTTGATAGGATTATGGGGCACAGAAGAAGACGATGGGGATGGATCCTCAGTATTTTCCTCGGCATCGACAACATCCACACCGGGGAAGTTGTCGATTTTTTCACCTACATCCCCTAAATCAGTGTCCTCTTCGGCAGACCCTTCCCCCAAGAGAGAAGCATAGGAGCGTGTAACTCTGGAAGGAGTAGACATGACTAGACAGGAGAAGGGTAAACTAAAAGAACGGTAAAGAGGGAAAAAATTGATTAAGCACTCCCTAATAGCCTTAGGGTCAGCACAGTAGCTTTCAATAGCAAGGATTCGCACAATAGAAGACTAGTCCACGAAGTGGGGGAGAGAAGACAAACAATAATTTCGATTCCAAAAGTAAAAGAACCGAAAGGCCCAGAAATGCAATGGTCACCTCAAATTCGAGGGATCCAGAACAAGGAAAGATGAAAAAGGGACAGAAGGGCGTACCTAGGGGGGAAGAGCAACAAACAGCAACCTGGAGTGAAATGGAAGAAAGAGGACAATGCGAATCATCAAATCGAACCCACAGAACTCGATCTTGAACGAGAAATTAGAGAATTCCAAACCAGAAAGCCAAGAAATCGCAAGAAGAGAGAAGCAATAGAGAAGTTGAACAGTGGAATAGGGCAGTTCAGATAGTCGTTTAAGCATTTAAAGCCTGAAAGACGTGGACTGAAATGTGCGCGAGAAACGAGGAAACCATGATTGCCAAAAATTGTCAAAAAGGCCAAACTCACGTGCGGGCCAAGGTCAGCCACATGCAGATCCTACTCGGTTTACAAAACAGCTCAACCCCTATCCAAGCCCGCTTGAACTAAGGGTTGGGCGGCAACTGATGATACCTCAAACAAGCCCTAACTATGAGGTCGGGTCAAGAGGTCAGGAAAGACACGAGGAACTCAAAGAACCAGGGGTGGAATTCCCCTTGGGGAGATCGTAGCTAAACCGACTAGGAAACAACTGGATGACTGCGAGAATTGGACCTCATGCATGAAACTCTCAACCAACCAAGATTCTCTCCTAAAATTAAGGAGGATCCCATGAATAATGGGTAAAGATCTCGACCGAAATCCCACGGAATAGGGGGCAGCTTTATAAATACTACGCAACGCCTCATCGTAAAAAAGGAGAAGAAAAAAGAGAAAAATCCTAATCAGTTCAGCACTGTCCTGTATTACATTCAACTAATCAATAAGAGAAGAAAATGAGCAAAAACCTCCATTGGAGAATGGATTAGCCGAGCTCCTGAGCCAGTGAACCATTATATTTTCACTGTGTGTACCCCTTTAATCCCCTCAATATTTCTATCGTAGCATCATACACGAGCCTTGTAGCTCTGATCCACGCTTATCTCACGTTACCTGCCCCTTTTGCTCATCCACATTGATTTACGTCATCAAAAACAATTAAATAAATGGACCTACAAAAATTTATAACTAATATGTCATTTAAGCAAATAATTCTCCACTCTTCTTTCATGTAAGTTCAGGTGGGATTCACCTTGTCCATTTGAGGTCTTCTTATTGGTTAGTAATATCATACTATCAATAGGGATATAGTATCACCATTGCATTCAATATTTACTCTACAATAAAGGGCAGAGCCACCCTTGGGCTAGGGTGGACACCCCCCCCCCCAAAAAAAAAATTTTCTTTTATATTGAACATGTATTTTTTGAAATAAAATTTAGATATATTAATTGTGTCTACCCTAATTTTATGTTATGGTGATTTTAATTTAAATATATATCTACCTAAATGATTGTTAACTTTTTAAACAAGAGTAGTATTACACCGACCAAATTTGAAACCCAAATGACATGACAATTGATTATTTGAAATTTTTATTAGAGTCCAAATGATATGACATCAATCAAAGAAGTCCAAGTCAACTGTCATGTCATTTGAGCTTCAAATTTTGTCCCAAAATTTGGTCACTCTAACATTACTATTCAAACAATGTTATTAAGACCTAATTTAAAGACCTAATGTATTGTGATATTAAATTTAAGAGCAGTGTTTTAAAACTCGACCCGAACCGCCAGATTGACCCGATGAACCGGAGAACCGGTGCGAAAGTTGTATATTAGTGGAAGACCATGACACATGACAATCAGGGAGTCATCAAGAAGTGAGCATTTTCTAGTCATGCTTTAGTTCTGTCCCTCTCCCCTCCTCTCTCCTCTTTCCCTCTTCCCTTGTAGACTGTCAAGAGGTTAACTTATAGTAACAAAAGACCAAATCTGAAGGGGATGAATTTGGGCTCATTTGAAAAGGAGGAAAAAGAAATTACCCAAGTCTACATTCACCTGGGTCCATTTGCATCTTTCTTGCTGTGTCTGATTGTATTTTTCAGATGGTCAATTTCTCGGCTGAACCTGTGCCAACTCAAAATTGGAAGCATTTTAGAATTTTTCTTCTTCTCAAAATAGCTCGTGGGTTTCAACATTTCACAATCTCACAATTCAGCCAATTATATCAATTTGACCCTCCAACTTTAAAGTTTATTATTTTGTCTCGGCCAATAGATAATTTCTGTTCCACTTGACTATAATGGGGAAATAGCATTTTTGGCCTCGTGGCTATAGACGACGGCTCGGAAGTAACCACTTTTTAAGTGATTGTTATTTTTCATGAAACCGATTATTACTTAAAATTGATTTTCTTTGACATGGTCAGTAATTTGGGGAAAAAATATAAACTTACAGTGAGATAGTGTAATACTTCAAGAAACGAGTCAGATCAACTTGCCTACCTATTAAATCAGTTCTGTGCAGTGCACGACTGGACATAACACAGATGTACGAGCATGAGGAACAGAGCAAGGGTTCTGTCAAAACCATCTGATTACCTTTGATAACTCGGTCAAAAGAAACTTCAGTTCACACATGGAGGCAAAACATAAGCGTGCAATTATAAGTCTACAAGAACTCCACAATTTGGAAACATGCTGCAAAAAGACTAACGAGCGTAATATTCGCACAAAGTATATCACTGACTTTCTACAATATTTAGGAAACATTATATATAGACCCTATGAAGTTTATCACTTAATCACTTAAACTCTTTGACATTTGAAATATTACACATAGACTGCTTGAGATTTGTGCGCACATAACACTTAGACTTCTATCATCAATATCCGTTAGTTTTTTCGTTTATAATTATACTTAGACCCCTCTGAAGTTTGTTGACGTATAACAATTAGACTCCTTAAGTTTAAAATATTACACTTAAATAAAAAATATTCCAATTGAAGATAGAATATCAAATATTTTAAATTTTATAACCAAAATTTATGTTTTATTATGCCATTTAGTGAAATAAAATTTTTTTTTTTCTTAAAAAATTCATAATTAGTATTATTGATGTCAAAATTTGGACGACATATATATTAGTTTGTTGGGCTTCGATCACCTGAAAAAGAAGTTAGAGACCAGAGGGCAACTCCGAAGGTCGACTCTCTGATGCCTAAGTCAGTAAATGACTCAAAGATATGAACTGCATATAGTAATCAGTATAAATATATTAAAAAAAACTCAATTCAACACATATTTACATACAATTATACTATCTATTGGAATAAAACTAAAAAATCAAATAAGATGTTAAACTGTAATAGATGCAATATTTTATATCTTTAATTGAAGTAATTTGGCCGTTTCAATAGATTTTGTAAGTTCCGTAACTAATAAGGGATTTAAGTGTAATATTTCAAACTTGAAGGCCTAAATGTTACTCGTCTATTAACTTTAGGGGGTCTAAGTATAATTTACTAATAAATAGACTAAAGGACATTGACGGCAGGGTCTACTAATTATTACTCTCGTATAAACCTCAAGGAGTATGTGTGTAATATTTTAAATATCAACGAATCTAAGTGATTAAGTGACAACTTCAGAAAATGTGAGTGTAATTTACCCAAACATACTCTTCCTCTAAGTATATTTGGGCGCCAATTATGTGTACTATGTTTTACCACTCTATTAATTTGTCTAGGCTTATATGTTTAGCTAAATCACAAACTATCATTTCATATCTTAGCTAATACCTATTTGAAAATATTTATATCACATCTAGCCGATGACGGTTAATAAGTTTTTCTACATATTTTGTAATGTATATTCTATTAAACAAGTCTGAAAAAAAAAATGTTATTTCAACGGTCCATGAATTAAACTTCAAACTTCTTGGCAATTTTTTTTTTTAGTTTTTGTGAAATTGTATTTACACGTCGGGAGTGAGAGAATATTAGCCATTTAATTTAGTTTAACGGCAAAACACATAATCATTTTTGATAATGGTATTGACCATTTCCAAAACAATTTTTTTTTCCCTTTCAAAAATCAAAATTATACATCAGTGTTTGAATCTTTTTGCAGACTAATAATATTTCTAAAGCACTACATGTAATTCTACAGGATCGAAAAAAACATTTGGTAATGTACTGAAAGTTACTATTTTTGAGATCAAGTTATAACTTTCGTGAATCGTTTTTTTTTTTTTAACAAAATGTTTAGGTTTGCGCCGACTACTTTATCGAGTTTGGATGCAAGTTACCTAATCCGAACAAGTTTAGAACATGTCTACTAAGGAATAAAGGTGACTGACATTTAGGAGGTGTAAAAAATTTTGAACCTGAGACATCTGGATTACCAGAGACTAAGTTTAGCTACTAAACCACCCCTAAAATTTTTTTAGTTCTAGTTTTTATCTCAAAACATTATTGTAAATATCAGTGCGTTACCAAATCGGTGCTGTAGTCTTTCTCAAGAACTACATATTGTTTGTTGTACTGTCATTGCACGACAAATTGTCAGCCTCAAATTGATATGTTGTCATAAGTCATAGAAGCACTTCTCCGGGTCAATTTTATCTACCCAGAACACAAAGCTTGAGCCTAGAAAAAGTACAATAATTATGATTTTTGCCATGGTCATTATGAAACATAAAATAAAATAAGATCAAGTGTGAGCAATAACTTTTTTCCAACCTCACGAAAAAAAAATTAGAAATATTTTTAACGTCATTTTCCTTTTGCCCCTTAATAAAGTTAATGATATCAAGAATAAAATTATCATAAAAAACAAATCTACAGCAAAAGCAGAGGGATCATTAGTTTAAGGGACAGAGTGATCGACCTACAATCAAGAGGTTAAGACAGTCCAAATGCCAGTCCAGCTCGGTCGCAAATAAAACCAGTTTAGCTATTTCCAAATGAGCCCGACTAATCTAAAGAGGTTCAATCCATGAGAATAAGAGGAGTTAACAAGGAAGAACAACATCAGACCCTATCCAAGGAGAGGGTCATTAATGCCACTCCACTAACTTCTAGAATGTCATATCATGCCTAGGAGAATGTTGCCTCTAAATTTCAAATATTTTCCTCCAATATCCTAACAAACTTAGGGGACCACCTCCATCATTGCTTAAGGACCACTTTAGCTACAAGTATAAATAAGTAAACCCTTGCCCTGTATCATTAGACGAGCAATTGCACACCAAAAAGGCCAACTATGAACCAAAAGATGTAACCATGGTATTTCTCACCAAGTAATATAAACCCTAAGAATAAGAGACTTCGTTAGAGTAGATTAACAAAACTTTTCAGTTGGTGTACCACTAAACTCATTGTATTCTTGATTTCTATTGTCTTTTTACTAACACCTCACACACTACTTATTTTGCACATCTATATTGTCGGAGAGCTTCTCGTACTTCTCAATTTCTAACACCATCAGTTCGGCACCATCTGTGAGAATGTCTGGCTTTGTTTTGCTCTTTATTAACTTCTATTTTTGATTGATTGATGGCCTTCACTAGAAGTATGATTCCATATCCAGAGAACCAGTAGAGAGTCCCCTCCATCGCCTCTTCCTCCAGAGATTCTGTCTCTAAGGGAGAAACTGGAAACTTACCCATAGAACATAATCCGTCTCCTAAGAAAAAATCAAGAGCTCGTAGCCCTCAAATTACTACTCAGAATCCTCAACAACAGTTACCGAGAGACCCTCCTCCTCCTCAACCACCTCTCAATGGGATAACTAAGGAAGACTATAGGACTCATTCAGGGGAAAATCTTTGAAGCGAACAATCTCGAGTAGAACTCGAAGACAGAGAGCAAAATAGAGTTAAAGGGAATAAGAGGCAAGACTTTCAGCCTCCCCTCCATTAGAATTCACCGAACCAATAGTGGGAAGATCCAAGGAGGTTTAGAATTAGTGTGGTAACATCAAAGATATAGTGAAGAATCAAGTCCCAATCATGATGGAGGCTCTAGTCTAGCAAATAGAGTCTCTGTTCACACTAGAGATCCAACACTTCCCCTTCCCAACAAGTTCAAGATGCCCTAAATTGAGGTGTTCAATGAAACCAAAGACTTGTTCGATCACCTCAATACTTACAAAACCAGATGGAACTCCATGGATACTAGGACCTTATAAGTTGTCGACCGTTCGCCATTACCTTGAAGGGGTCTGCTCTGGCATGGTACAAGAAGTTAGCCCCTTCCTTGATCTCCTCCTTCAAAGAACTTTCCCTATAATTCATCTCCTACTTCATCGGTGCAAGGACCCACCTCAAACCAATCTCATATCTTCTCATTATAAAGCAAATATTAGATGAATCCTTGAAGAGTTGTGTCCATGGGTTCAATCAGGAATCTTTACAAAATGGATGGCTTGGATGACAAGGTCAACTGATGGCATTCATGGTCAGGCTTCAGGCGTTTGATGTCTTGTTCTCTATTTCAAAGAACCCTAATGCCAATAAAGAAGAAGTGCTGGCGAAGGCCGAAAAATATATGAACAGGGAAAAAGCAATTTATGAATTCTACTATCTGCTTCAATCGACATGATTTCAAATTTCTTACTTTTAATGTATAGTTCTAATCATTGTTAATAAGAGCTCTATGACCTTTACAAATAAACAATTTATAATTAAAAATAAGTACTCTCATAATTCAAGTCCAATTATTTTTAGCCATTTATTTATGCATCACCTTTTCAGATTTGGTCACATTGGGTTCTTTTCTCACAATTGGCCTTCGACATCTTTTAAGGGATTGAGGTTTAGCTAACCTTTAGCCATGTGTTCACCTATTACCAACACTTAGAGTTATCTAAGAACATTAATAGTTGAAACTAATAAAACTCTTAAGTGTGAAGGTGAATGGCATACTTGTACTTGGTTTATGATTTTTTCAAAGGTAAACCATTATCCAAGCATGCTAGGATGACAGAGATTTTGACTAATGAATCATAAAATAAGATTTATGTCACTAAGTACCTTCTCGCTTAATATGACTCATAGAAATGCATATTTCAACTTTGATTTAAGGATGAAATAATTTCAATACAAACTAAAGTGCAAATTACCATGATCATGAACAAGGAAAAACAAACAAATTAAAATATTTTTGGCCTATTCTTTTCCAATGTTTTTGACATTTTCAATTAACACATGTACATGAAAAATATGCATAAAGATGCTATTAAACAAATTAAAAAAATAAATATTTACCTAAATTCTAAAAATGAATGTCAAAGTTGACGTCAAAACTCTTTTTGAATTTTTGAATTTTTGTATTTCTTGTGTTTTTTATTTTTCATATTTCTCTTGTTTTTCGGTTTTCATCTTTCTATTGTTTTTATATTTGCTAGCATGTTTGATGCAATGCATGTGAGGTCACCTCTCCTATTTCTTAGGATCCATGACCTTGTTAGAAGCACTTGGAGCCTCTAACTTGGTTGAGATGTTGAGTTTCTAAAGGTCCTTCTTAGTCGCACACACATGTTTTCTCATCCCAAAACTCTGGTTAGGTCGGAGAATGGGTGGAGGATTAACTCTCTTTTCCTTGAATGTGTGCATATAAATCTTGCCCTTGGGAGTATAAGGAGTCTTGTGCATTCTAGTATGTGGTCCATGCAAAGATGATGCACGAGTATTCTTGGACTCACGTAACCTCTCTAAAAGCTTGGAAAATTGACAACTTGAGTGTTTAATGCATGAGTATGAGTTTTTTTGTCTAAGACTCTATTTTGTATGCAATGTGTACTATGGTGACCATGTTCACCACATGTAAAACACACAATATGTTTGGTTTGAGTTTTTTTTTTTTTAACTAGCTTGTTTTCATACTTACCCTTATCAAAATTAGTATCTTTTGAACTTGTGCTTACACATGGGGGTCATGGGTTGGGTTACCCTTCACAACACACAGTCTTGGAAGAAGTGGAGGTGTTGTATTCTTTTGTGAATCCTAATCCTCTCTTATCACCAACACTTTTCCAAATAGCCAACATTCTATCAAGATTTTTGGTGCTTTGGGAAAATCTATTCGAGAGTTCTTGTGATTCATGAACGACTCTATTAAGTTTTATTAGTTTAAACTCAAGACTCTTCTTAGACTCTAAATGCCCTTTGTGCTCTCTCTCAAGGAAGCTCACCTTGTCATGGAGAGACTTCTCCTCCTCCTCAAGCCCAACAACGTAAGCTTTGGACTTAACTAAGTCCACTTAAAGTGCTTTGTTTTCATCTTTACTCGTTTTGAGCCTCGAGCTCAATGAAAGCAACTTCTCACCTTGTTTTAGACACTTCTTGTATAGCTCGTTGTAAGCATCTTGGAGGTCCCCTAACACTCTCAGTCTCATCCTCACTAGTAAAGACTTCCACTTTTAAGTCATCTACATCGGTCGTGGGACTTGACTTCAACTTATTTTTCTTCATTTTTGGAAGTTTCTCATTGGGGGGAGGAATGTGAACCTACAAAGGTTATGAAGTTTTATTTATCACTTGACAAAGAGGAGCTAATAATCGTTATGGACTCACTTTCTCTTTTACTCACCTTAGCCTTTAAGGCTCTTTTCCTCTCCTTGGGCATGTCCTTCTTCTTAGCATGACTACATTGTGTAGCTATGTTTCCAACCCATGACACTCAAAGCATTGGAGACCTTGCCCATTCTCCTCAACCTTGTCAAATGGATTGAATGTCCCCTCTGTGAGGATTTCCTCTCATTATATAGGCAAAAATGTGCAATATACAAGGCTAGAATCAAGCCAAAATTACAGTTATTAAATTTGTCTATACAAAAGGAAACTATGTCTATATACAGATTCTGACTAAATAAGGAACTATTTATGTACAACTGCTAAGAACTAAATAAGGAAACATGGAGCGTGTCATGGTGACATCCCCCCTCAAATTGATATTGGTGGGTTAAGAAGCATCAATTTGCCACAAGAAACTGATGACGTTGCCGTGTCATGGCCTTTCTAAACACATCTACAATCTGGAGGTCAGTAGAAATATGAGGAAGAGAAATGTGTTTGGTATGACAGTCCACCTCAATGTATTTGGTATGCTCATGAAAGACAGGATTGGTAGCAATCTGAATGACACTAGTGTTTTCAACATGTAGAGGAGTAGGATCGGACTGAACACAACCAATCT
>CAUOFW020005770.1:0-26102 GCA_963454935.2 Ilex paraguariensis
GTTTTGCTTGATGTTGTTTCTGCATTTGGTGAAGGGGATTTCATGTTTTTGCTCCCTTTTGTTCTAAAGCTCTATCTTTCTATTAATTAAATCCCAGTTTTTTATCAACCAAAAGAAAAAAAAGAAATACAGATTTAATTTGGGTGTGTTATGTGCAAGATAGTCTCTTAATTAAGAGAAGATTGGGTGTTGCTGCAAAAGAGGAGTACTGATTGATGAAGGCTGCTGCTGAAGTCAAGGGGGATTTTTAGTTTCAATTTGACAAGTGAATGTGAATCCATTATCTGCAAGATAATGGATGCTCAATTTTGCTTTTGAATTAATAGGTCAATAATAGTGAGCATAATTATAGGATAATGAAGCTCCTTTGAACCTTATAAGGGGAGCTGTAGAATGGGTTTTTGGGCATCAGAAAATTGAATCATCAAATCTCCTTGGAAGGTTTCCCACTAGAATTGGTAATTGACTTAAGTTTTTTGTTCTCTTCTTTCTGGTCATATCAGGGTGATTGAAGGTCTTCGGTGAAAAGAATGGTTTCATTTATTTCCTGAAGCATTTGAAATGAGTTTATTATATTCACTGGTTCTATTTTTTTTTCTTTCAACATTTTCTACCACCTCCGCTGTTACTAAGATTTCCAATTTTTTGCTGTAAATTATGAATGGAAACACCTTTCGAAGGACATTTCACCTGAAGATTAAGCGAATGATTTATTTTCATGACACATCTAAACAAAGTTTGTTGTAGTTTCTTTTTGTTAAATTTTATATTCAAATAGAATTGTGTTATGAACAAAGTTTCGTAGCAATTGGTGCTTTTGTGCTTGTTATGAAAAAGTTGGAAATTTGGGACCATTTGGCAATAAAAAAATTTGGAATTTGAGATTTATTCATTGTAATTATTATCTTAGAGAAGATTATGAATAAAACTCTGAGTAATATGCTTTGAACACAACTCAACAATGCCTTTATCCCAATTATTTGTGGTTGTTCACTTGAATCCTATTCCTTTATTGTGCTCTATCAAGTGTCATATTTTTTATTATTTCGTAAGCTATCATGTTTCTTTTCTTTTATATCTTGTAAAGAATTAATTTTGACCTTCCCACCCTCTTGGATTACCATCAATATATCTCACATGACTTTCTCATGAGTGCAAAATTAGGATTTTGAGAAATTATACAAACCACCTAGTATATTTTCTCTTAATTTATATCGGTATTGAAAGGAATCATATAATAAATGCAGCGGAATTTAAAAGATCTATTCTTGTTTAATATAAACTGAACCCTAGATCTATATAGAAGATTAAGAGTTACCTCTTGAAACGTGCGTTCAAGTTTTAACAATCTTCAAGTTTTCTCAAAAATTTTGAATCTTCAAATTTGAATTTGATATTTACCCCAAGCCTTTTAATTGTTTATCCTTTATCGGTATCCACAAATTGATAAACTTAAAGGATCTACCTTAACTTTTGATAAACTAGTAGAGGGAGAGAATGATGTGTGGATTTTCTTATACTAGCAAGAGAAAGTTGTTATCTCATATATTCATTTCCTATATGAAGATATTTATAGACCCTTAGAAGACTCTAAATCCTTTGGGTCTAGTTGCAATGATCTCATATTTATATATATTTCCCTTTATTAACCATTAATTGTAATAAAGTCACTAATTAACTTTTAACTACTTTTTCATTCAAATTAATTCTTAATTGATTTTCTCTTCTTTATCCTTTAGTTTTCAATCAATTATATTGTGTATGACCTTATAAGTTCAAACATACACGATTGTAGACATTCGATGCTAACTACAAGTAACATCTCAAATTAGAACTCTTCTAATTTTTCCGTTATGAACAAAAATTAATATATATTTATATTAATTTCATTCTTTGTGCTTCTATTGATCATGAGTGACTCCTAAATGTATATCATGATCAATCTCCATATAGTACGAAGTTGGTAAAGAATCCATTCAGTATACAATTATCATATAATTCAATCCTTGTGTCACGCAATGCCCCATTAAATTACTAGGGTATGGTATTTCTGTCAAACCCTAACTCAATCTTATGTGTTCGATCTTAGGACTATGACTCATAATGATCAATTAGAAACTCTTTTTTAATTGTCTTTCTGGCAAGGACTCCTTGAATCATATCTTAGAAGATTACATAGAACATTCTCCCTTTATTTACTAAGTGTGATTGATGTCATGTTGTACACTCATAAGTTTCCATGTATGTCTAACTATGTCCAATAATATATATCCAAGTTACATGGTTAGTATGAATATGATGTGTAGTTCAAGCATATAAGTTCGTGCATAAGACAACTATGGTGTCTTAAGTCTAAGGATCAATTACGTAACTGTAACATTAAGTTTTAACACTGACAGGTATGTAAAACTTCATATGAAAAATCTTACGTTAGTTAATGGTCACGTTTAGTATACTTGTTCTCTAATAGGCACCCATACACCTCTTCTTCAATGTTCCTACACTAGTGACGTGAACGAGTCACTTCATATCAAATATGAAGAAAACATAGTGTATGCTAGTCTATCGGGATTACATAGTGCCCACATAGTAATCTTATGAGTAGGAACATTTAAGAGTTAAGTACTAAGAAGTATAGGTCTCCTTTTCTCAACTCCTTGAGAAACCATCTTCTTAACTTATACTTTATGGATTAAATCAAGTTATATTAAAATGAAATAAAGGAAAATCATGATAAATAAACTTTTCCTTTTATTAATTAAGTAATGAATGTTGCTAGTACAACCCTAAATTATTATCTATGTGATTGGTCTTAGAGTATACTACTAACAAGTATTACTTCTATGCTTTCATGAATATGTTCATTTCTAATTCTATCATTTTTTGCTTTTAGCACATATCCATCTTACTATTCTCATTTCTGCAACACTTGGTCGTTGAGCATGTTGGTTATTAATTGTCAAACATTCTACATCATAAAGCATTGGTATTATGGTGACTATCTTGTAAACCTTACATTTTAACTTGAGAGATATATGCTGGTTACATACCCTTAGTCCGTACTGCATTACTTCTATGATTAACATCGTCCTCAGTTTTTTGCTCTCTATGGATACTTGACCTCTAAAAACGAGAGCATTCACTATTTGATATTTCTTGATATTTGATTTTTTTATACTTTGTAATTTGAATTTCTACTATTACTAAAATTAAAATCTATATATTCAATTTTGTGAAAAGATATGAATAGGGTGAATCACACTTTGCACCTCGAAAGATTTTAAAATTCCTGTTAAAAATTCTATCCAAATTAGTGGATCGGAGATGTTGCATTTAAAAAAAATTCCCTCCAAAATTGATATGTTCAACAGACAGAAACACCTTTATAATTAACATACAAAATCACCAAACTCAACCTTCAAACTAGCCCTACGCAAACATGATCCAACAAATCTTCTTTTTCTTCCTCATCGTTGCGAGCATCACAGTGACATCTAAAGAGATTGTTTCAAGGTATACAAAAGTACTTATTGCTGCACAACTGATTCCCTAAAGTTATTTGTAAAATGTTAGGTTATTTCAATTAATGGTATTATTGTAATCTTCACTTTATTATGAGTTAATATAAATATGGGTGATGAGAGGAGAGGCTGATTAACTCTCATTCTCTATTTTCTAATTCTTCCTTATCTTTTCTCTTCTCTTGCCTCTTCTCACTTTGAACTCTTAAGATTTAAGATCTTTAGATTTCAACTTGGTATCAGAGCAATCAAACAAAAGTTTGAAGTCATGGAAGGCGTTGGGAGGCTATTGGTGTCGTTGACCTCATCACCTGGAATGATGATGTCATTGGTGGAAGTGACCAAATTCGACATGGTCTGAGTCGGTTTTGTCTCCAGAGTATGATGATGATTTTTTTGGAGCATCTGAGATATTTTTTTAAATTTTGAATGTATTTCAGATTTTTTGGGTCTTTTTTTGCGATTTGCGATTTGGCTAAGTTTTATGTTATTCCAATGACCCTAGTAAAACGTATAGGTGCCGATTAAGTCTCTAAGGAGCTTTGGTGGAGTTCCGAGCACAACCCACTACTTTTTTGGGCATTTGTTGGCTTCAATAGTTTGTTTTCGAGCTCTAGTAGCCCTTTTTTCCTGCGGCAGTGGTACCCTCTTGTTCCAGCGATAGTGCTTTGCTCCGACAGTTGTGTTTCTTGCACCTGGTGTGGCAATTGGCTCTAGGCAATGGTGCTTTGGCCCCAATAGTCAATCTCTAATCCATGGTTCTAAATAATGGTAGCGCCTACCGCAATTGTAACAATAATGGTGTAACGGACGCGGGGTCCAAAACTCAATTTTGGGCAAGTGGCTGCCTCATTATTTCACATCAAAACTCATCGGTTGTGGTGTTTTGCATAAGTGCAAAATATTGTTTTATTTCTCTTTGTGCCTACCCATTGTTTGCGCCCCTATAGTTGCAGTTGATGATCTGAACTAGAAGGAAGAAGGAACTATGGAGGAAACCACCTTCTTTGTCCGTAAACTCCATGAAATAAAGGGATTTTGTGGCCAATGCATGGTACCCATGGCAAAGAGACTTCAAAATACTGGTCGAAGAGATTAGTGTTGGTGCCGAAGAAGCCCGTGTTACAGATATCTATGGGTGAGCTTCGTTGATTTTGTGACATTTTTCTTAAAGAACTAATTTTTTTGGCTATTTACCAAACCAATTGATTTGGTTGAAAATTGTGGCCTTTTTTATTAAGGTAAAGTTTGCAATTTTTGGGATTTTTTTTTAGAATTGTTTTGATTTTTGAGAAAAATTAGAAAAGGGTAAAAATGTCACGGGTTGAATGTTATGAATTGATAACGACAATTACGGACCCGTTATGACCCAAAAATGGCCGTTGCCTACGTGAATTTTATTCTATCGGTTATATTGGCCCTTAACGAGAACGAAGTCTTTCAATTTCGTTATGTAACGAACATTTTTCAAAACTATAGTCCAGCCCTTGCTTAGCTTGGATAGTGACAGGTTTTTGCCCTTTACACAGATTTATAAGCTCCGAAAGAAGTTCATGAAACTAAATAGAAGGATATGATTCTCGCTGAGTATTATGCAAGATTGACTAGTTTGTGGTAGTAGCTGGATTATTACTAAGATTTTCGAGCAGATTGTGCCAAAGGATATGACTCTCGCTGAGTATTATGCAAGATTGACTAGTTTGTGGTAGTAACTGGATTATTACTAAGATTTTCGAGCAGATTGTGCCGGAGATAATGCTAAGTTTCAGAGGTTAATAGAAAGAGAACAAACATATGATTTTTTTGCAGGTCTCAATGTCAATTATAATCAGATCCGTATATAGGTTTTGAGTAGAGATCCTTTTCCTTTCTTGAGGCAAGCTTTTATTCTTATGTATAGCAAGAGGAGAGTGTCATGATTTATACTCCTACTCATCGGTCTACTATAGCAGCTATTCTACAGAGAGAGAATAGATCCTTTCAGCCTTATGGTGATGGTAATAATTGGAGCATGGAGAAGGATTTGTTAAAATGTGTCTACTATGGAAAGACTAGGTATACTAATGAACATTGTTGGAAGCTACATGTCGTCCTTTTAGGGGCGTGGTGGTAATAAGGTGATCTTGTGTGCTCTCATGCCCATTTGACTGAGATTGCGGATCTTACCCCCGGTGTCCATCTCCATCAATCGGTATTGATAGTGCAAGTTTTAATGCAAATGAGATGTAGACTCTCAGGCATCTGATGGCCTGGTCAGTGTTATTTTATGCGTAAAACGAATTGAAGTGATTCGGTTACCTGAGGCCTAGGATGGAAGCGAGAAGCGAAACAAACGTTTCATCGAAGCGAAACAAATAGTTTAAAAGCAAGCAAGTAATTTAGTGAAATTATTTCTAAATATTCAAGTTCTAACTTCACAAATGCTAAATATTCATATGCAACCAAAACTATAACACTAATAATATCTCAAAAAAATAAAAAAATCAAAAAAAAAGATTTCTAGCAAAACAAAGAGAACATACATGTTGAAAAAAAGAAATCTAGAATTAAAATTCAGAGCCAATTAAGAGAAGAGAACATATCAGTCCAAGAATAGATGGATGAACCCGATAGACAGAAGTAGTAGTAGAGAAGAGTCTATCAATCCAGTAAAAGAGTCGAATGGATGAACCTAGTTGCAACTTTGGAAGCAAATTCTGGTCTCCAATTGATCAATCCACAGCAGCAGAAGAGTCCAAGAAGATTAGAAGAAGAAAAACACGCCATTCAAAAAAGAGCAGTAGTGAAGTAGCGCCTGGTCTCCAATCAATCAATCTAGCTAAGCCAGAGTGGATTTAGGGATTAGTGTTAGATATATATAGGGTGAAGGAGCAATCAATTGTTATAGACATATCAAATTTTTAATCCAATTGATCAATCCAACGGTCCAAAATAACCAAAGACAATAGCTTTAAAAACTTCAGTAAAGTGCTTGTTTTTTGTTTAATCGCGTTTGCCTGGATTGATTTTTGCTTGCCTCACTGAAGCTTGCTTTGACTTGTTCTTGCAAGGTAACTTGGGCTTGCCTGGACTCGTTTCTCGCCTAGGCGAGTGCCTAGGCACGACTTTTGCAACACTGGCTAGTGAGAGCCTTGGCGCGACTTTCACAATACTGCTCGACTTTGATACTTTTGCATCTACTTCCACTTTTGTTGTTTTCAACTTTACTCACATTGGTATGCATGCCAGTGCTTTTATTGCATATTATACCCAACAACATGCTAAGCAGATTACTATCCATAAGTCACCAAGTCAGTCATCATTTCCCAACTCAATTCCTGAGATCTCCTCTTTTATCAGGTAATGAGTTTCTTTGTAGTAATCTTGTTGATGATAGTTCTTTACCTATTGCTATTCGAAAAGGGGTTTGGATTTGTACCCAATATCCTATTTCTAAATTTGTTTGTTATGACTCTTTATCTTTCTCTTATTGTGCTTTCTTTTTGTCTTTGTCTTCTATATCTCTTCCTCAGAGTTGGCATGAAGCCCTTGCAGAACCCAAGTGGAAAGCAACCATAGTCGAAGAATGATAGTTTTGAGAATGAATGAAACTTAGGAGCTTATATCTCTTCCAATTAGAAAAAAATCAATAGGTTGTAAGTGGGTGTTCACTGTCAAGTAGAATGTAGATGATACAGTGGATAGATACAAAATAAGGCTGATAGCTAAGGGGTTTACTCAGACATATGACATTTACTATTAGGAGACATTTGCTCCTGTAGCGAATATGAATTCTATTCATGCTAATCTTTCATGTGCTGTCAATCTGGAATGAGATTTACAACAACTGAACGTAAATAATGCATTCCTTCATGGGGACTTAGAGGAGGAAGTGTACATGGATATTTTTCCAAGTTTTTCTTCTTCAGCTCCAGAGGAAAAATTATGTAAGCTAAATAAATCCCTTCATGGACTAAAGCAGTCTTCTAGAGTGTGGTTTGATAGATTTTATATGGCAATGACCAAGTTTGGGTATAGGCAGAGTTATGCAGAGCACACAATATTCATCAAACAAGGGAGTGATAAGATCTCAATTCTTATAGTATATGTTAATGACATAATACTTATAGGATGACATGGAGGAAGTGTCCAAATTAGAAGTCCATCTTGCTAAAGAATTTGAGATCAAGAATTTGGGGTAGTTATGCTATTTCCTATGGATTGAAGTGGTCAGATGAGATAAATACATTTGCTTCTCACTGAGGAAATATATCTTTGATCTCTTAAAGAAATTGACATCTAGGTTGTAGACCTACTGACTCACTTATTGAGATGAACCACAAATTGAAAATTGATGAAGGTGATCATATTGATAGAGGAAGATATCAGAGGTTTGTTGAGAGACTTATATATCTTTCTCACACTCGCCCAAACATAGCATATACAGAGGGTGTTATGCATGTCCTCGGTTCCCCATCAACTTACAGTTCATCGTATACCGAGGTAACTCAAATCATCTCTAGACAAAGGAATATTGTTCTCAAAGTAAGGTCATTTGAGAATAAAAGCTTTCATAGATGTAGATTGGGTAGACTCAATTGAGGATAGGAGGTCCATTACAGGTGACTGCATTTTTGTAGGAGGAAATCTAGTTTCTTGGCGGAGCAAGAAGCAAACAATGGTGGCTAGATTGAGTGCAGAGGCCACTAATGGTATTTATGAGGTATATGGTTGAAGACCTTAATGAAAGACTTGGATGTCCATAATGGTGAACCTATGTGCCTATATTGTGATGATAATGCTGCTATAAATATTGCTTACAACCTGATTCAACATGAAAGAATAAAGCATATTGAGATTGACAGACACTTCATTAAAGAGAATTTAAATGATGGGCTGATTTGCATGCCATTTGTGATGACCAAGGAACAACTAGATGATGTATTTACCAAGTGGCTTAGTAGTAGAATCTTTCATTTCGATGCATACAGGTGGGACAGGATATCTATGCTCCAACTTGAGGGAAAGTGTAGAATGTTAGATTATTTCAATTAAGGGTATTATTGTAATCTTCACTTTATTATTAGTTAATATAAATATAGGTGATGAGTAGAGAGACTAATTAACTCTCATTCTCCTAAACCCTGTTTTCTAATCTCTTCCTTCTCTTCCCTCTTCCATTGCCTCTTCTCAATCTAAACCCTAATTTTTAAGATTTTTAAATTTCAACTATAAAAAAGGATATAAAACATACATACTATGGGGTGTTTCATAGTGTAACAACTCTCAAGATTTTAGAAAACCTGCTAACAAAGAATTGGAAATAGTTTGACAATCACCATGTCTTCTAAATGTCTTTCTCGAGACATAACATATCGTGAGAGTGCGGATACTAGGACGGATCGTAGCATCAAATCCCACGATCTAGATAGGGATTATGATAATCAAAGATTAAAATATCGTTTCGAAACGATCGAAACATCCGAAACGTTTCCGTTTTCAGAGAGATCGAAACGAATCAGTGATGAAATCAAAATTTTAACATTTTGAGGTGTTTCATATTGTTTTGAATATTTAGTTCTATTACAATGCATTTGCACAATTATTTCAGAATATTTCAAGGTATTTTCAGATATTTTAGTATATTTTGACTAATGTTTTGAAAAAAATAATTTTTAATTTTTTTTTTCATTATGTTTTCAAAAGGGGTCGAAACGTTTTCGAAACATGTCGAAACGTTTACATTTCCTAGGTGACCGAAACAATGCGCCAAAACTAAATTTTGATCCTTAATGATAACCACAAAATGGCATACCACTTAGTATATCATAGAGAGTATTTTACCACCTACCCGTTCTTGTATCAGATTCCAAATCAACATGCAATCTAGCTATCATTTGAGTGAGGATGAGGGAAAACAAATGGCAACATCAAAGCCAATAGAAAAGGGAGCAACATTTTCCTACCAATGCGGAGTAGTACTCTCCTTACTTGTGATAAGATACGTTTTCTGTGAAGAATCAAAGGACAAAACTAATCATATTTTTCCTCGCTATCCACATCTGTACTCAGAAAATAAAAGAATAATAATTAATACCACCATAGTTATCAAATCGTGTATCGGAAGGCGTATCGTAAGATACAAATATTTGTATCGTATCGTGTATCGTAAGATACGATGCAATTTTAAATAATAATAAAAAAATATATATACCTTTGAAAAAAGTCATACACTCATAAAAAATATAGCATTTCATTAATACTCCACCAACTATTCAAGTTATCAACATAATCCACTACTATTATAATGTAAAGTTCACAACCATAGTTCACTAATTCAAACTTTAAACACCAAAGAGACTTCTAATCCAAATTTCTAACATCCATTTTGAAACTCAATCTTCAATTTCAATTGAAAATGCATCATCATCATCATCATTGTGATCGGATGCCAACAAGTCTTCACTTCCTTTATCATCTTCAACTTCTTGTATTTGTTCATCCTCATCCTCATCCTCATCTTCAAGTTGAACTATTTGCTTTCCTTTTTTCTTGTATAACGTAAGATTTCTAGGCCCTACAAAGCAACCAATACAAAATATAAAAAAAATAATGGAGAAGAAGAAAAAACAACCACTACATTTTAATTACCTCTCTTTCTCTTTTTGCTAGTCGCTTCTTGAACCTCAAAACATTCACCAACATTCATCCAAGTAGTGTCCTCAGGAAGGAGTGCATCTTCTTTTTCAGTGATCCACTCATCATCAGATTCTATATCTGAGAGAGAAATAGGATCATAGGAATCACCCTCTAGTATTCTCTTTTGGTGTCTTGCCTCCAATCGAAGATTGTACTTCACAAACACAAGTGCACTTAATCTTTGTTGCTCTAATCGATTTCTCCTCTTAGAGTGCACCTGGTCAAATGTACTCCAATTCCTCTCACATCCAGTGGCACTACAAGTCAAGCTAAGGACGCGGAAAGCAAGTTGTTGCAACTCTGGACAACATCCTCCAAATGATTCCCACCACAAGGCTATAAAAAATTACAATAGAATACTCCATTAACTAACTTAAGCAGTTGCATTCAAATAACTAACTTAAGTTAAGTTACCACTAACCAGGTTGTTTCTTCTTCCTCATTTGGATTGCCATGTCCATTCCAAACATCAAATCAGCATTATGAAAGATATCTAATTATTTATCAACTTTTCTCTCATAATAGGACTTGGGCACATTCTCTGAATAGTCTGATATAGTCTCATCTTTATCTCATAGTCCGCACTACCGGTGTAATGAAACCTGAAATAATTATTTTGATTTACAATGATCATTGATCAGCATACAATATATAGATATAAAATGATATAAAAATTGAGAAAATTAAGTCTTACGCGGGATTGAGATAATAGGCAGCTGCATGAAGAGGTCTGTGTAATTGCATGTTCCATCTAGTGTCAACAATAGTCCATATGGGCTCATAGTGCTTCTTCACATTACGAAAATTCTTTTGGATTTGTTCCTTTGCCTTGTCCATTGCCTCATAAATATACCCCATGGCAGGCTTTAGATCCCCATCTATAAGCCTCAACACCTTCACCAATGGCAACACACACTTCAAGCAATACTTGATTGATCTCCAAAAATTTTGGTCAGCTAGTATAATATCCATCACTTTTACACCATCTCCCTTCTTACAATATTGACTTCTCTGCCATTCCTCAGAAGCAAACATTGCTCTAAGCCCAATTTTATTTTCAAATAAACTCCTTAAAGTTAAATATGAGGTGGCAAATCTGGTCACACAAGCTCTCACCAAATCCCTTTTCTTTGTATACTTTCTCATAAGATTTAACACCCAAGAATGTCTATAAATGTAAACTGTGATTTTCCTTGCCTTTGACATTATATCCTTGTGCAGAGGAAGGTCCCCAATATCCGTCAAAATGAGATCTAGACAATGTGCACCGCAAGGAGACCAAAACAACTTTTTCCTCTTTGCCATTAACAACTCCCCAGCTTTTACAGAAGCCGATGCACTATCAGTTACAACCTGAACAACATTATCCTCACCAATCTCTTCTACCATTGAATCTAAAAGCTCAAAAAGATTATCCGCATTCTTACAAATACCTGAAGTATCAATACTTTTAAGACACACACTTCCTCTAGGACTATTCACTAAAAAATTAGTGATAGAGCGATGTTTCCCATCAGTCCATCCATCAGACATAAGAGTACAACCCGTCCTTCTCCACTCTGCTTTATAATTTTCCATCAACCCACCATTAATTAAATTTGTTTCTTTTTTCAAAAAAGAACATCTCACCTCATGATACGATGGAGGTTTCAATCCCTTACCAAACGATGCAACAGATTCTAACATTCTTACAAAATATGGATCCTTTACCAAATTAAAAGGAAGGGCATTAGCATAAAAACATCTACAAATATCCAAGCATACATCTTCCCTACCCTTTTTCTTCAACATAGTATTCAAAGTAATTGTGGTGGTTGGCTGTATTTTATCAGCAGTAGTATTACCCACACTGCCACTACTTTTCGAATCCACAAGACTCATATCTTTGTTAATTGCCCTATCATCCAATAATTGCTTAAAAAATTCAGTTACTTCCTCAGGACAATGCTTACACGCTGCTACATCTTTGCGATTACTTGCCAAATGATTTTTCATTCTTGAAATGCCTCCCCAATAGACATTTGCACAATGAATGCATTTCAATTTCAACCTTGATCCTTCTACTTTGTCACAATGCTCCCATGTGGGATCATTAGCAAGTTTTTTAGTCATTTCTATATGAAAATTGGATGCAGGTGATGCCACTGTTGCACAAAATTAAAATTAATCAAGATTCAGAAATTTTTATACAAAAAAATTTATATACATTTGGCTTTGTAAATAAATTAATATCATTACATACTGCACAGGACCAACGATCAATGGAGACTGGGAAGAAGAAGAAGAAGACGAAGTAGTAGAAAAAGGAGTACCTGGAGAAGGAAGAAGGCAGCGATCAACACCCACAGTCGGAGACAAGCAATCACCCACAGACGAAGACCAGCAATCACCCACAGTTGGAGACCACCCACAATCGATCACCACCCAGAGTCGAAGACCACCCACACAGTCGAAGACCACCCACAGCGATCGCCACCTACAACGTTCACCACCCACAGTCGATCATCACCCACAGTCGATCACTACCCACAGCAATCACCACCCATAGCGATCGCCACCCACAGTCGATCACCACCCATAGCGATCACCACCCATAGCGATCGCCACTCGTCGTCGATGGCTGAAGAGAAACCAGAGACAGTCTATAGCGATCGCCACCCACAGTCGATGGCTAAAGAGAAACCAGAGACGTCGTCGATAGCAAAGGCAAATATGTGAGAAATGAGGGATTTTTTTTTTGTAACCCTAACCATTGAAACGACGTCGTTTCAGTGGTTATAGGGATTAAAAAAAAAAAAATCAGAGCACAAAACGACGTCGTTTATAAAAAAAAAAAAAAAAAAAAATTGCACGTATCGTGCGTTTCGTACCGATACGTATCGTATCGTAAAAACGTATCGTGTATCGGACGATACAACGCAAAAACGATACGTTTTTAACTACGATCCGTATCATTTTAGGGCTGTATCGTACGATACGTATCGCGTATCGTACGATACTAACAACTATGAATACCACAAGAAGCCTCCAATCCTGACAATGTACTTCATTTTTGGTGGAGCAACCACCTTTATGTTCATGTTGCTTGGGGGTGATGTGGCAATTTTCCTTCCTCATGTTGTTAACAATGCCAGGGAACATAGGTAACCGGCGGTTCACCAACAGAATCAGTCTGGCAAAATCTATGAATTCAAAAAAATATGAAAGAGAAAGCAAGACGGAGAAGATGAGGGTATATAGGTAGTTTTTTGAATCTTGTTTATGTAATTAATGGTGCATTTTGGTCCAAATACCACATGAGAATTATGACTATTTTTTAAAGGTGGGGGAGGTGACATACATTGGCGGTCTAACTTCAAGGAAGTAAAATGAAGCTTTCCTGAGAAATTTATTTGTTTCTTTGGAAAATAATAGTGGATTCTAGAGGCACGAGAATGATTGTTAGATATATTGACAGGATACACTACAATATGGTGTGGCTGTGATTAAAGTGAATTGTTACCCACTGTTTCTTTTGCCCCATAAATGGATTAATAGCATAGATACATCAAGATGAGGCTTCATAGATTATGCTATTTGCTGATAATATTGTCTTGATTGGTGGAACTAAAATAGGAATTAATAGTAGATTATAGATTTGGAGATAAATATTGAAATCAGGATGGTTTAAAATATGTTGGACTGAAAAAAAATGTGGAGTTGTAAAGGTAGAACTAGAAATGTAGAGCTTCTGCAGATTGAAATCTCATTGATACCAAAGAGTGACCAATTTCATCATGTATGTTTGATTGTTAATGAGTAGAAGATTAGAGATGCTACTTGTCATAATATTATAATTGACAGTCTCAATTACGGGAATGCTTCCGGCATATTATGCAATTGACAGATGCTGGTGAAATTGAAAGTAAAATTTCACAGGATGGCTATAAGGCCAACAAAGCTTTACATGTCAGAAGGTTGGACATTATGGTGAGATGAGCATAGTAAAATGAATACGTGATAAATAAAAAGATGGAATTAGAAATCACAAAACAATATGCAAAGCAACAATGAAATTAAATTGATACAAAAGCACTTGAAACGACTTGAACATATACAACGGAGAGCCATAGATGTATTTGTGAAAAATATTGACATCATAATCATTATTGGAAGTACTAGGCGAACAGGAAGACCTAGATGAACAAAGAATGTAGTGAAAAAGGATTTGGTCACTTGTAATTGGACATATTGTTTCTGACCTTGCAGGAGGGGAAAATTCATATAGCTGATCCCATATATTTGAGAGAAATCAGTGTTGTGTTTGGTTTGGTTTGGTTTAGTCTATCCTTAGTTATCAAATAATGAAAAAAAGGAGTGTATTTGGGGTTCATGGTTTGGCTAACCGAGAAGTTATTTTTGAAAATTTCATTGTTTCTTTACATTTCTTTTTTTGTCTTTGTAAATTTCTATATTATATTGCTTTGTGCTTACAAGTCTGGTTTCTGTTTTCCTTAAATATATTTTTGCAGGGATCTTGGCAATTCAAATTTGTCTGGTTACCTGGTAGCTGACCTTGGGAAACTTGAACATCTGCAGTATCTGTGAGTATATTTTTATTCTTGGCTAGTCTATTTGCTAGAATGGATGCATAGGTGGGGTTATGAATACTACCATTTTTGCAAATCATTTTCAACAAATCAGTAGTTGGTTGCAATGATATTGATGGTATTTTGTGCATAGCTGGTACATATATTTCAGCCTATTGGAATTCTAATGAACCTTTTGTTGATGCAGGGAGCTTTACAAAAACAACCTTCAAGGGAGAATCCCCATTGAGCTTGGTAACTTGAAGAGCCTAATAAGCTTGGATTTGTACAACAACAATATCTCTGGAAGCATTCCTCCATCACTCGGGAAGTTGAAATCTCTTGTGTTTTTGTAAGTTGAACCATAGCATATTTGTCTTTTCAATACCGGATTCAAGAATGTGTATGTTAAAGAGAAACTGCTGATATATTAGTTGTCATCCATTTAGTTGTGCATAAACCATCATTGAGATTTTATACTAAACTCTGTCTCTCTCTCGGAAATAGAAATGTTTAGAAAATGTTTGAGAAACGTAGTGGAAATAAAGAATTTTTAAAAAAAAAAATATGGAAACATAAGAATCAAATATGCAATTTGGTGTATAGTTTCCGTGGAACATCTGGAAACACACACGAGGATCAAACATGCATTTCAGTGTATAGTTTTGGTCCGTTTGGAAGCAGAAATGTTTTCAAAAACGCAGTGGAAACAATTTTTTTTTTTTTTGAAAACATGTGGAAACATACTGAAAGATAAATTGAAATCTGTTTATTTATATTGATAAGTTTAATAATTGATAAATTGAACTTGTTTATTGTCTTAACATCCATTTATACTAGATATCCTAAAGTTGGAGAAGGGGAAAAAAAAGTTAATATGAGGCGAAAATCATTTCAACTTTCAAACACTTAAATTTTATCAAATAGAAACGCTTAAAGGAAAGTTAAGTTCTTAGGAATATTAACGTCTCATACTAGAATTGAAGTGCTCATGAGCATCTTAAGAATTGAATGTATTTATAGTAGAAAACCACATCCATTCTGCCGTAGAAATAATTTGGAAGCATAATGAAAACAAAGGAAAATTGTTGAAAATTTATTTGCAAAACATTCTAAAAGATTGATTGAAATATACCGAAGCACACATAGTATACCATAACACCTCGAAGCAATGAATGTTGATTTTCAATCAGTAACTAGTTTTAGTTTCCATAAATGGAGAAACGTTTCGGCTCTTTCAACCATTTTGAAACAAAATCAGTTCTTTGGACACACATATATACAACTCAACTAAACAAAGCCTTTGTCCCAATATTTTGGGATTGGCTATATGAATTCTATTTTCTCCATTGTGATCTACAAGGGGCTTTTTTTGTAAAATTGCAAGCTATAATATCCTTTATTATCATACAAAGTTAATTTTGGCGTGCTTCTACCTCAGTCATTGCCACTGATATTACATATGTACACACTTGTGTATTTGTATTTGAGACATAAGTACACAGTACACAGAAACATGCATATTGCACACACTTGGATGCGCATCTTCTTGCATTAATTATGAGTCAGTAATCCCTAGTTTTTGGCAGGCGTCTTAATGATAATCATTTGACTGGGCGAATCCCGAGGGAACTTGCTGATATTTCCAGCCTAAAAGTTGTGTAAGTTACTCCACTTATGTTTTCCTTGGAATAATTGATATTGCATTCATGGACGTCAGGTTATAAAAATATCTCCATATCTTCTCCAGGGATGTCTCAAACAACAATTTGTGTGGAACAATTCCTATTAAAGGTCCATTTGAGCACATCCCATTGAACAAGTAAGGTTTCCTTGATTGATATCCTCCTCCAGTATTGTTTCTTGTCCTTGGCCAGTCCTCCACATCCAGTTGAATTGAGGATGTTGTTTCGAACATTTTGTGTCGAAATTTTAAACCTCGGACATTGGAATGCACTTTTCCCTTTTATATTATTTTAATTCTTACATCTTAGTATTAGACATTGATCTTATGAACCTTGCATATGGAGAAGATTCTGTGACTTATTAACACATATTTTCATTTAAACACTGCACATATGAATTATTGATGTGAGACATATACTGCTCAACTAGTTTTCTTAGGACTGTTTACGGTGTCAACAAAACTTATGTTGATTTTGTTGTAATTTGTTTTTGATAATAGTAGTCTTGTTTTCCTAATAAATGCAACAATCAGTATCAATAACATGGTTGTAATGGTTACAACCAAATCAAAATCACCAAAACCAAAAAAAGATGTGGTTGGCAAATTTCTAAAATAAAACCGTCTCTTGTTAGTGGCCTCAAAAGATACATCCTATTAATTGAAAATCTAGTTCATATGTAACTGAGCAATTGTTGAAGTCAAGGTGGGAATAAGCTCTCTCTCTCACGTACACGTATGCATGTACTCCCTGAAGATCTCGCAATCCATATGTTTTCTGGAATCTCAACTCAACTCAACTCATCTCGGTCGTAATCTTAACTATATGGGGTTAGCTGCATGAATTCTATTTCTCCATTGCGCCCTATCGAGGGCTATTCCGTTACCATAAGCTATCATATTTTTTTTTTTAACTATTTCGTTTACAATTATTTCAGACCTCCTTTTACCTCTCGCATTAGTATCGATATGTATCAAATCACTCTTCCTTACTGGGGCATTATTAGGTCTTCTATAAACATGTCCAACCACCTAAGTCCAGTGTCTCTTAATTTATCTCATACTAGTGTTACTTCTATGGTTTTACTAATACAATCATTTCCAATTCTATCATTTCTTATTTTATCACACATTCATCTTAACATTCTCCTTTCTACAACACAGTTTTTTAGCGTGTTATTTCTTAATTGCCCAACTTCTAGTCCATAAAACATTGTTGTTCTAAAGGTTGTCATATAAAACCTACCTTACCTCGGGGGTATATGTCGATCACATAATACACCAGAAGCATTCCTTCATTTAGTCCATCCTGCTTTAATTCTATGATTAACATCATTTTCAATCTCTCCCTCTGATAATTGATCCCAAATACTTAAAGTGTTTGCTCTTCGGTATCTCTTGATCTTTGATCTTTACTACCTCCCTATTTGGGTTTCTACTATTACTAAAACTTCATTCCATATATTTGGTTTTATTTCTCCTTATCCTACATTGTTTTGATTCTAAAGTTTCTGTTGGTAGTTCCTACTTTAGTTGCTTCAATCAAGACTATATTATCGGGAAATAATATACACCATGGAACTTTATCGTGAATGTTTCTAATCAATTCATCCATAATTAAGACAAAGAGATACAGTCTTAAAGCAAAACCCTGATGTAGGCCTACCATGGTTGTGAATTCATTACTTTCTGCTGCAGTTGTTATAACTAAGGTCACTGCATTCTTATACATATCCTCAATCACTTAAATATATTTATCCGTAACTCTTTTCTTGTCTAAAACCTGTCATATTACGTCCTTAGACACTCTATCATTCGCCTCTTTTAGGTCTATGAACACTATAAGGATAAATGATATTCTGTTTGCAGAATGGATTGCCCCTCACGATTATAAACGTGGGATTATAAACTACCTAAAGGGGGGTTGAATATGTTGATTAAAATTATACTTAAACTTAATTTTCACCTATTTACCATAATTACCTCTTCTCAAAAATTAATTCATTGATTGAATTTGAGAACCCTTTTTATACTAGAACAACCCAATTTATCATGATGATGGATGTAATGAATTTCTTCAATTTTATTGATTAACACTCAATCAGTCAAGGTGATCCCAACCATCGCAATAACTTACGACCAAACTACTATGTATGATAAGATGCTAAATCTATCATATCAACAAACACAGTGTCCGTGTGTGCTACAAATCATGAGTGTATCAAATAAAGCAATAAAGACCACAAGAGATTTGTTGACGTAGAAATACTCATCGAAAAAAACTGCGAGGAACCACCTGGGGACACCAACGTATAATCCACTACCCCACAATTAATTTACAAGTACTTGAGTTTTATATCTCAACCAATACCATGATTAGACATTCATTTCATTTAGCAGATATCTCAACTGGATACACCCACCTAGTGCTATTTTAAGCGTAAAGTGAATCGAAGTGAATTAGTCACCAGAGGCCTAGGTGAGTAGTGAAAGGCGAAGTGAGCAGAAAAACCATCACCAAAAAAAAAAAAATCAACAAAAGAAGCAAACCATCAATTAAAAAAAAAACAGATGCAGGATTTTAGTAGAAGCAACATCATAGCAAAAAAAAAATAAATAAATAAAAACAAAGTTCAAGTAGGAGAAGAAAGGGGAAGAAGTAGAAGAGGAGAAGAAGAACTAGAAAATTCAAAAGAAGAAGAAAGTTAGATTATCAAGTTAAGAAGGCTTAGAGAGGAGAGGAAAAAAGAGAAGAAGAATATGGAAAAGAGTAGTGTGTTAGGTTACACAGCTACACCCTGCTGTTATATACAATCACAAAGTACAAAATTACCCATAGTCTAGAAATAACATATAACATAACACTCCCCCTTGAGTTAGTGTATAACTATCCCTTGTGTCCAACTTGTAAGCAATGGGATGAAAAATTTTACTACCAAGGCCCTTTATGAAAACATTAGTCAATTGGACTTCTAGTTTCACAAAAAGGCATACAAATCAAACCCTTATTTAACTTCTCTTTGATGAAATGCCGATCAATTTCTACATGTTTGGTCTTGTCATGTTGAATTGAATTATGAGCTATATTAGTAGCAGCCTTCTTGTCACAATATAATCTCATAGGTCCATCATTATGAATTCCCAGCTTTCCTAATAGTGTTTGGAGCCATATAAGCTCACAGATTTCATGGGACATTGCTTTGTATTCAGCTTCTGTACTAGATGTAGCCACTGCTGCTTGCTTCCACCAACACTACTACTCAGTCGATGGTTGACTTCAATAGGAGAATCTGTAGGTTTGTATCCCAACATCTCTGTCTCTTTAAAAAGGTCATGAACATACTTTGTCTGGGATATAAAGATATCTCAGTCTGATTTGGCAATCTTAATTCTAATGAAATATCTCAGTAAACCTAAGTTTTTGATTTCGAACCCCTTGGCCAACTCACTATATCATCCACCTGTACAATAAGAACTGTAATCTTTCCATCAACCCGTCTGACGAATAAGGTATAATCTGCCTGACTCTATTTGTATCTAAATTTTAGCATAGCTTTGGAAAACCTATCAAACTAAGCTCTAGGAGATTGCTTCAACCAAGAGATTTCTTCAACCTACACACTTTTCCTTCGGTCATTGGAGATGAAAAACTTGGACTAATCTCCATGTATACTTACCCCCCAAAATCTCCGTAAAGAAAGACATTCTTCACATCCAATTATTGTAAACTCTACCCCAAATTTGCTCCACAAGAGATAAGAGCACGTGGACTTCATCTTTGCCATAGGAGCAAAAGTATCTTGATAATCAATACCATATGTCTGAGTAAATCCCTTAACAACCAACCTAGCTTTGTATCTCTCAACAGTCCCATCAACTTCTTGTTTGATAGAATGGTTCCTTTACTATAGCTACTCGTCAGTTAGAATTAGTGAGAGCTTCTTTTCAACCTTGAGGAATGGACATAGTAGATAAGGAGGAAATAAAAGTATGATAAGATGGAGACTGGGAATCATAATTGACAAAATTTGAGATAGGATATTGCGAACAAGCTCGAACACCCTTTCTGACTGTAATAGGCAGATCATAGTCATCAACAATTAGATTATCAATAATAAGAGTAACATCTGGAGGTTCATTACGTGGTAAATCAATGGAGGATGGAATTGGAGTGGAGGAATTCGACTAATGCGGCGGCACATGGGTAATATGTACTTTTTGACGTTGAGAGTAAGTCTTCAAATTATCCTTGTGAAGGTGAAAGCCATATGAATTACTACCATCATCTCTTTTCTCCATAAAGATGTTTTACAAAATCTCTTCCCCTATAGTTGTATTCTCCCCAGAGATGTCTGGTTAGTAGAGGACTCAAATTCACAAAAGGTAACATCCATGTTAACATGATAACATTTATGTCCCTTGTGGATGACAGAGTAACCAACAAAAACACATCGTAGAGCCTTAGGGTTAAGTTTTTCCTTAGAGGGTTTGTAATCGTATACAAAACAAACACACTCAAAAATTTTAGAGGAAGGGAAGAAATAGAAGGAATGGAAAAAGGCTTAGAAAGATACTCGATAGGAGACCTAAACTGGAGGACACTCGAGGGTAAACGATTTATAAGATAAGCAAGAAGAACTACATTCCCCCAAAAAGATTGAAGAACATTCAAGGCAAACATTAATGAGTGAGTAACCTTAAGAAGTTGACAATTTTTTGCTTAG
This sequence comes from Ilex paraguariensis, assembly GCA_963454935.2. Lineage (NCBI taxonomy): Eukaryota > Viridiplantae > Streptophyta > Magnoliopsida > Aquifoliales > Aquifoliaceae > Ilex > Ilex paraguariensis. The sequence continues at coordinate 21,176 of CAUOFW020005770.1, forward strand.
CAACACCATTTTGCTTAGGGGTACGCATATAAGTGGTTTGGTACAAGATTCTATTTTCATTGAGATAAGAACGAAATTCTCCATGAATAAACTTGGTTCCATTATCACTTCAAAGAATTTTGATTTTGGCGTCAAACTGAGTTCTAATCATTTTATGGAAAGATTTAAAGCATGGGAAAACTTCATGTTTACTGCGTAATAGCGAAACTCAAGTAAGATAAGAATAACAATCAATAAAGGCAACTAACTAACAATAACTAGAAGTAGACACAATACGGGAAAGCCCCACACATCTGAATGAATAATGGTAAAAGGTGCAGTGCTTTTATGGTTAGTACTTCGGATAAAATGAATGTTTGTGCTTGGCAAATTTACAAGCATCACAAACAAATGATTGTCTACTATACTGTTTCACTAGGCTAGGAAAAAGATGTTCTAAAACACTGAATGATGGATACCCCAAATGTCTATGCCACTAATGTAAGAGCTGAAGAGCTGAAATACCATCTACCTGGAGAGCTTGATAGATAGACTGAGAAGAAGTTTCAGCATCGAAGAGGTATAGACTGCCATGTGCTGTACCACTACCAATCGTTTTTCCTTATTTTAGTTCCTGAAAGATAAAATGAGTAAGAAAAAAGGTCATTGAACAATTTAAGAATTTGGTAAATACTGCTCACAAACAATAAATTAGTGTAGAAATTGGGAATATGAAGAACAAATGAGAAAGATAAAGAAGGTGAATAATTAATTGAACCTTCCCTATAAATAGAGGATAAAGATCTATCTGCCACCCTAACTTTATCCCTAACAAAACAAGTAGAATATGAAGAGAAAAGGCTAAAAGCACTTGTTATATGAGTTGTGGCTCCAAAATCTATTATCCAAGGAGTATTTGATGATGATGCACTAAACACACCAGTAGGTATACCTGTATGAGCACAGTTGGAAGAAGAGATAAGATTAGGAGCTTTAGTAGATGAAAAATCAAGTCGATCCATCAAACACCTAAGAGTTGACATCTCATCTTGAGTGAAATTACTAGAAACTATACTCCCTCTTGACATGTCCACAAAATAGGGTCAAAATATCAGAGTGGCAAGTCACAAAACAGAAAAATAGCCAACACTTCCACTAGTGGCCAAAAATACACAAAACCAAGAAGCAAATACAGTCCAAGTAATATGCGTCAACCAGAATAAAACCCAGAGACAGAGAGAACAAATAGTGAAATAGGAGTGGCCAAAAAGGATCAAGAAGTGGCCGAAGAATTCATCTCGTAGCCCCGAAATAGCAGAGCAGAAGGGCCTCAAACGGCAACAAAGAAGTGTGGAACGGTACCCCTGAAACTGGATAAGTTAAAAAAAAAACCCCAGAAACACTGCCGAAACTGAAAGAAGGCCAAAAAAGTCACTGGCTGCACTGAATAAGCGGCCAAAACAGATCTGATTTAACAGCAACAAAGCTTCTGGACAGCAGCTAAAGTACCACCAGAGGCCAAAATACAGGAACCCATTAGCAAAACAATGGTTAGAAACACAAATAGAGGCCAAAACAAGAGGGCTGACACTCAGTTTTCTTGCCAAAAAACCTCCCAGATCCACTCCAACTGCAACAAGAACTTATGGACAATCCAAAATCGCCATAATCGATTATCGTTGGTACAAGAAAGGCAAACAACTTAAGTTATACCACTAGAGGTAGTCAGCATCACTTGAACAGTGAAAACTTCACTGCCAACAACCAAAAACAAGCCAAAACATGTACTAATCTACTCCAAATGCAAGAACAAGGTTTGGGCATTGTAGATCTACCTTAGTCGAGCCAAATCCAACAGGTTGGGTCCAAAAAAAGTTCCCAGATTGCTCAAGAACAGCAAATCTGGGTGTAAACCGAGAAAATCCCGAGATTCCTTAAAAAATAAAGAAAATCAGCCAGATGTCTTCAAAAAATTTCCAAAAAATCACCAGAATTCTTAAAAGGCCAAGTCAAATCTCCCCTAAGAATTTTGAAAATTTTTGACAAAGTTCGATGCTAACATCAGCATTCCAATCTCTATCAATGATTGTGATGCTTTGTGACGATTTTCGACGATATTCAACAACTATAGGGCTTCAAATCTGAACTGATTCTTTGATACCAAGTTAGATTATCAAGTTAAGAGGGTTTAGAGAGGAGAGGAAGAGAGAGAATAAGAATATTGAGGAGAGTAGTGTGTTAGGTTACACAGCTACACGCAACTTTTATATATAATCACAAAGTACAAAACTACCTTTTAGTCTAGAAATAATACATAACATAACAAAGAACAAGGGGGGAAGAAGTTGAAGAGGAGAACAAGAAGTAGAAGAACTAGAAAATCATAAGAAGAAGAAGAAGAATCAAAATCAGAAGAAGAATAAAAAACAAAAAATCAAAAGAGAAGATAAGAGAAGAGAAAATACCTTCGGAGTGTGGAGCAGATCTGGTGAGCTTCCTAGAAAATTTCAATCAGGGGCTCACTTAGCTCGTTTCTCTGAAGTTCGCTTCGCCTAGATTGTTCTAGGCGACCTGTGCTTGCCTAGGCTTTTCTCTCACCTAGGCGCACTTTTTAAAATACTGACCCACCGATGTTGTGGATAACTTCACTTGAACATTCCGTCTCAAGGTTCGTTTAGGCCTCGAGTACTCCTAGGACACACCTAATAATCTCAGTATGAACATTCTTCAAGTGGGTTTGTTAGAACCAAACAAGTTATTCTTCTTTAGTGTGTGATTTTGGATATGAATCAAAAGATGAGTTTTGACCTTTGGATTTAGGAATCTAAGGTTGCTTACAAGCTCGCAAGGTTTTTTGATATGTAGAAAATATTTTCAAGAGGCTTACCCTAGCATAGGAAAGACACCCTTTATTTATAGGCTCAAAATAGGGCTTGTCTTGCAGACCAAGAAAACACAAATTCGTGAATGACTGCTCGAGCAATGGAATGAAAGTGATTGTTGGAATGAAAAAGAATTTCAAATCAAGACTGTAAAGCAGGGATGCCAGGGATTGATTGGCTTGAGAAAGACCCAAAGGGTAGTCTCCATTGCCCACTAGTTTAGCCTTTTCTGATTTTATCCCTAAGTGTTTAGAGATCGCTCTAGCGAACATAGGATGGTCCTTACTAGTTTTTAAGCTAGAAACCAATCAAAAACTTGTTTCCTTTGAGTGCTAAAGATTGTTGGTCAAGTGCGATCCGATTAATGACTCAAGTCAATTTTTCAAAACACATTTAAGGTTTAAATTTTTTTTCTTGAAAAGCACTTGGGAGTCATTAACAGATCAATCACCGATTCCATTTTACCTAATCAACCTAAGTCTAATAAATTAAATTAAGGTGCTAAGGCCTCTAGGTCATTATTTTTGTCCTAACAAACACCATATAAAGATCTTTCTTTTTTCTCTCTATACTTTCCATTAGTCACCTAAGTTAGTATATCGCTTCTATAGTTGACCTTCCCGGGATAAACCCAAATTGATTCTCACATACAGTTGTTTCAAGCCATAGTCGATCACTTTCTCTCAAAGTTTCATTTTATGACTCATTAACTTAATACCTCGATAGCTTGTACCACTCTGAATATCCCCTTTGTTTTTATATATGAGTTCTAATATACTCTTCCTTCACTTGTCTGACATCTTATTAGTTATAATTTTGTTAAATAATTTCGTTAACCAAGATACCCGACATCTTCTAAACACTTTTAAACTTCAATTAGTACAATCTAGTCCTAATGCTCTTCCAATTTTTTATTTTTTTTTTCATTCTTTACTTTAGACACCCTAATTTTTCGAAAAAACTTATTTTCGTTAATTTACATTTGGTTATTATTTTGTTCGACCTCTAAATCTCCCATATGGTTGTCATTTAATAACTTCTCAAAATAATTTTTTCAACTTTCTCTAATTTTGTTATTTTTACCAATACTCTTGAATCTCGTTTTTAATATACTTAATATGGTTAACATCTCTAGTTCTTCTTTTCCTTACTTTGACAAGTCTATGTATTTCCTTCTACATCCTTTGTATTTAGCTTAGAATAAAAATTATCATATGATTTATTCTTAGTTTTTCTTACCTTTTTTTTAACTTCTTTATTTGCAATCTTATATTGTTTAAAATTTTCTTTTTTTTAAATTTTTGCTATATTTTATAACATTATTTTGTTTTTATCTTACTTTGGACATCATTATTTTTACACCACCAAGTTTCTTTTGCTAATGGTCGATTACCTTTTGATTCTCCAAGAGAACCTCTATTGATATTCTTTTGATATTTCTTACCATCTTATTGCACATTACATTAGTTTTATTTTTAAAATTTCATGTTGGTTCTTTTAACATTTTATCCTTAAATAAAATTAGTTTTTCTCCTTTTAAATTCCACAGTCTAGTTCTTAGGTTTTAAACATCTTTTCTTATTCTTGAACAAAGTAATACCATTATCCTTTGTTGTGTTGTCAAACTCTCTTGTGGAATGACCTAGAGTCCTTACGTGATAAACGATCTACTTTTCTACTTAAAAAAAAATCTATAAATGTTCATCTCTGTTTTTGAAGATCCTACTACAAAATCTAAAATAGCATCTCCATCAGTATTCCTATCTCCAAACCCATATCCACCAAGAACCATATCATATCCTCTCTAATCTTGTCTCATATGACCATTAAAGTCTCCTCCGACGTATACTCTCTTCTGTAAAGGTATTTCTTGCATTGATTCATCAATTTGTTCCCAAAATTGAGTTTTAATATGTTCATCCAATCTTACTTAAGGAGCATAATTAGTAGCATTTCCTAAGAACGGTTATTACTTCTTGCTTAAGATTTTGATCCACTATTATTACAACTCCATGTCTATGTCTATTTTTTCCAATATAGTAAAGTTTATAACTAGTGTTTTCTAT